>SKCR01012219.1:0-31653 GCA_019454045.1 Zanthoxylum bungeanum
TCAAATACTCGTGAATGATTCTGTTATCCTATTAGGACTTGACAGAAGATGTATGGGTTGTTTCATCTTATTAATTACATAGTTCCATTTATAATTTATCATTCTACATTGACTTCAATAGTCAAGTCTTTTCTACAATAGTTAACATCTGAGTTACACACCAAGTAATAAAATGATTTTATTACTTAGAATCGTAGGAAAGATATCTATTAAATAGAATACAATATTTTATTAAACAGAATAAACGATAAACTTTTACTTATACCTCCGAGGTGTAAGTAATTTCCATTATATAACTATTATATAAAAGAAAGATTGAAATCTCAAACTTTTCAAGATTCAAATTTTCTATCTATACATATCATATATGCAACTGTAGAAAATAATGGAACATAATTAAAGAGATGAATTAGTGTTACTGGAGTATAACCCCAAGAGTATTGAAACTAATTCGGTAACATTCAATATCAAACGAATCAAATCATATAAGATCCGTTGTTCCCACTACTCAATTCCATCAAGATGGAATCATGGAAGAATAATATGAATATGAATCATATTCACTAAATAACCTTAGAACTAATTGCTTAAATTCATACGTTTGATCGTATCAAAGATCTTGAACAGTTCAAAGACATGTTATGAATTTTGAGGATAGAATTCTCTAAAACCTTTAGATTGAATATATTTGAACAAGTCAAAATGTTCAATCTACGTTTCATCAGAACGGATTGAAAGTACTTGATACTTTCAAGACTTTCAATATGTGTTCCTTCAGAAACACATAACTAAGTTATGACGATTCATCAACTAAGTTACGAAGTATAGAAAACTACCTTAAGCAATTATTATTCATTAAACTACATACATCCAATGTATCAGTTAAATAATCTGGTGGTCCAATGACAATCATTGGTTAAACGAGATCTTAATCACTTTCCTGAATACAATATTCATTAAATGGATAAGGATATATGGTGTGATCTAGTATCAACCATCCTTCACCATACGGAATAAGCATCCAATGCTTAAGTGATTAAACCCATAATCACCGTTCTAAATTATTTACTTTACCGAATAATTTTTCTTAATGTTTATCTCTACGTCAATGACACTACTAGTTTATAAAATATGTAACAATTGTTTATAAAGAACAAGTGACTATCCAATAGTCGCAAGTTCCGATATCAAATATCAAAACAATCGTAACCAATATTTCAAATAACTAGACGGGAGATCTGGTATCCAATACCTATAGTGTAGTATTGTGAAAATCGATATTTTCTATACACAAATATACGCATCTCCTTTCTTTAGCTTTACTATTTACATTCAACTATTCACAACAATTGTAAATAACTGATTAGCAAATTGTGTCATACATATTACCTCTAAAGGTAATTAAGCTTAGAAACGTCATTACTAGATAAACAAATACCTAATAGGGTTTCTTAATGCCAGTCAAGAATCTCGAGACATGAACTAATTCAAGTCAATTCCTACTGCATAAGAAACTATTGTCTCTAAAGTATTACATCCTAAAGGGATATCTATCTAGATTATCTGTTGTGACTTAGAAACTAAGTCATTAACCATCTTGATTTTTGAAGAAAATCAGAACAACAGTTCCCGATGGTCTAGACTAATCTAATAATATCCTAGTCTAGTAGTATCTAGAACCTATTCTAGAAGGACTGCAACCAAGAGTCTAGTCAGATAACATATCATAATATGTGTGCAGTAAATAAAATTTTATTCTATATAAACAATAGAATAAGGAAACAAACAAGCGGCAATTTCCATAATAACATACACTGCCTAAGTTATGGAATATTTTAAACTTAGCAGTGCCTCCCACTATTTTTACGTAATGCCGTAATCCCCAACGGAAAGACGAGAATTCAATAATTAAATCGAATTCCATAATGGGAAGAGGACCCCATGAATATATTTCGACTCACAGCAGAGGCACGGTCTCGCCGACGTATATTCACAGGTAGACAACTAATTGTCAATCACTCACTAGTGACTCCAAGGTTCCGGTCCTGGCCGTTTCTCGTTGTCGCTGCGAAGGCAGGCCCACAAGGAGACGTACCAAGGTTAAACTTGTCAATGATAAACTCAAGTACTTGCGTAACCCTGACAGCTAGGGCACGTTCAGGATTCCGCTTTCGCTTGAATTTATTTAGTATCTAATATACATTCGGCATAAATAAATTTCTATCAGCTACACCCTCACAGCAGAGGCACGGTCTCGGATGTAGTCAACGAAAAGATATTTATAAACCGTATTGACAAGACGGACCAAGTAACAAGTATTCCAAATACTAGTTACTTTAAAACCTTATTAAGCGGGGATATTCCATTAAGTGTCATACACCCTAAATCTAATCAAATTAGATTATAACATGCATGTATAAAGTCAAGAAAACATGATTAAACATTGAATAAAACAAGCTAATCATTTATGGAGGCCTAGAATCAGACTCGCTCTGATACCATTTTGTGGGGGTTTTAGAGGAATATCCGGTAACGCAGCGGAAGCTGCGGAAGATCGTATCTTCCGATTTCAAAACTTTTTCTCGGATTAATTAAATAAACATATTTATTTAATTATCCAATAATCAAATATGAAATAAAATTCAATAAATCATATTTAAGTGAATTTACCAAATTACCCTTACTTTGGTATTTTGTCCATTTTAGTCCGAAATTGATCTAATCAATTTTGAATGATTCTAAATCATTTCTAAGATGAACTTAGCATGTTCAAAACATCAAAACACAAAAGCACCAAAATCCCCAATTTTGTTCATCATGGCCGAATGCACCATTAGGTGCCAAATTGTGCACTTGTCATTTCATGCTTCAAAACACATCAAGATGTAATCCAATCAACATGAAAATTTATATGCATCATATACACATCCAAATACACAACATATATGAAAATCCCCAAATTTGGAATTGGTCATGATCCCTAATTTTTCAATTCTTCAAATTGGACAAATTAGACCAAATTGGTTAAATCCAACACTTCAATCATCTTTCTTCCATCCAATCAAAGTCTCAACACAATGAAACAACTCAAGATCAAATATAGTCATCTAAGAGTGGGTCAACAACTCTATATTAGCAACATGGTTTCCAAAACCTTAGAAGAAAGCTTATAACTACAATAGTCATAACCTTCCTTCATCATACATGCTCAACACTTCCATCAAAACTTCCATAAAAAAAAACACAGGAATAAAGAAAGAAAAATAACCTAAGAACATCATATGTTAAAGCCTAGATCCTAAGGAACATTTTCCTTTCTAATAGCAAGTTGAAAAAACTCACTAAAATCCAAGCTTTCTTTGATTTCTTCTTTCTTTCTCACAAGCTTCCTTTGCTTCCATTAATGGAGTTTTTCTTTAAAAGTGTTAGGTTATTAAATGAAAGTGAAATGAAAACAATATATACTTTTTGTAATATAGCATTGGCCTAAATTGTAAAGATAAATACAAGTTATATTAATTTCAATTTCATTTCACCTTATCTTTGATCAACTTGCATAAATATCCTAATAACACTTTATTAGATATTTAATTAAGTCAACAAAGGCAACCAAAAAATATAACTCTTATATTTTAAGGTCATGGCCGAAATTTTGAAGAAAAAATAAAGAAAAATGATATTTCAATTTTAAACATTTTAAACAAATATCAAAGAAGTCAAATCCAATTTGACTACCATTTCCTTTACTTTAAAGTCAACATTAAACACTTATAATCATTTCCTAACTTTATCATTTGGTGATATATTTATATTTTAATTATATTAATCATTTAACAATTAAATAATTAAATAATTAATTAAATATAAATATATCAAATATATGTATTATATTTACTTTAAATATCTCAAATACATATATTGATGATATATGTCAAATACCTTTTTTGACTATTTATTAATGTGTATTTAATAATATCATATATTAAATACAAATACACATTAATTAGGAAATAACGGTTCGTCCCGTTCGCATGTATTTTTCGTTTAACGATTAAACGATTTATAAATAATCATCATTATTCATAAATGTTGCTCTAGTGCTCTAAGAGTATTTTTCATTATTGAGACTCTCTAGATTCAGGCATATCCGTCATGAAATCCAATTTCATGTACATAATCTATCCACCCGTAGATTATGACGATCACGGATAAACTAGCTGAATCATACAGGTCGAGGTCATTGCATACTTATAATCCCTCCGTCACATGTATCCAGATAATCCCAGAGATATAGATGTAAACGTCAAATCTCTATAGGTATTATATCGTCGACGTATCCATTAGCAATCTTTAAATAACACTCGGAACTTACTTCCGATGTATACTGTGGCCACAGATTTAACAGACTGCTAAATATATATGGACTACCTATGCTCTGTACACAGAACTGACGGATCCTATTGACACACACAGGATATCCTGAGGATCGATCCACACCCAACGAACAGGCGGAGGTCTGATCTAAATGATCGGTGACGTGACTGCCATCTAAGTGTGGAGGATGTCTCATACATCCACAGTGGTGTCTCAAGTGGAAGGACCACTATGCTACTCAACCCGAGAGAAGATTCTTATTGACGTTGGCGTACCATCCATTAAGAATCTTTGGTGAGCCGTTCAGTGTTTATCCACTATAAACACCTACACGTCTATACGAGTCTCCCTAGACTCATGGTTCATTGGGATAAACCATCGGACCAAGTCTCGATATACGACATATACTGGTCTCAACGGATTTGACTAACCGACCCGTGTTAGCAAATCTTGACCAGGAACTATGTTTGATAATATACATATAGCAGTGACACTTCCCAATGTCAATTACAACTAACTTTGTAACTGTGTACTGCATTATTTATTATCGGCCTTTTTCTAATATATACATATCACTAAACCATATTTAGTTTCAACCTAATCGTAATCAGATCGAATATGTATATAAGAACAATAGGTGCAACCATAAATAAGTAATATTATGGAATAAGGGGATGTTCGTATTCATGAATCAGACATAAATACGGCCCGGATTGGCGCTCTGAGCACCAACCCCAACAAGTTCCGCTATAGTAAATCGAGCTAGCACGGGGACCAAGTGGACCTACGGTTCTGAGCTCCAATAATCTCGAAATATTAATTAAGCTCTTAATTAAATATTACGAATTATTAACTCAGGGTTATTCCACTAAGAACCCGAAGTTGCACTCTCGTCGCCGTAGATAAAATATAAGGCCGAACAAAGTCGGTGTCCACCGATATAGTCATTGCATACGAATTGATCCTTCACGAATATCTCGTAATTAGAGCCGGGTCATAATGTCTGTTATACCCCTCTAATTATTTTATCTTAAGTACCATTGATTCTCTAATGAACGACTTATTCACAACTGCTATGAATATTAATCTTTCTATTCGTAATAGAAAAACTTGAGCGCTCAAACCGTTCAAGTACCGAATCAACCCTTAAGAGAGATACTCATCTACTTCTCGTAAGAAGGAGTGAATTCCATGTCTATGTAAAACGTTCCCTGCTACATAACAGACTATGCCCCCAAAGTACGTAGTTATTGGTTGGGATTGCTACACCAACCTCACCTTTGTAAATCAAAGGACACAACCCGTTATGCAGGAGTTCGTAGTATACTCAGGATTAAGATCAATCCATATATGACCATCAAGTAGATCGAAATGACTTTCTTTGTTTAACGGATATTATAAGAATGTCATTTCTATCTAGGCCCAGTCCTATATGATCACATCATATAAGGTGCCTCCATTCTCATGTCTCTACATGGACGATCCGGATTAAGATCGTCATTCAAATATAGAATGGACCGCAGCTATAGATAAACCACAAACAAAGTACCCGGTTTGTTTGCTCTCTATGGACTATTTAAGATTACTAACTTCAGTCTTAAATCCTTTGGTGCATGACGTTCATACACCAAGTCTAAAGGTACATAAGTAATCTACGGTATTTATGAAGATATATAATATGCGATATTGAACAAACAATAGATAAATGAATAATGCATCTTTTTATTTCTAAACACATGAAGCCGTTTACATCACATGTAGCTCTAGGGCATACATCCCAACAATGTCCCACTTGCACTAGAGCAAATGGGACATGTCTCGCAAACCTAGACCATCTAGGTGACCATCAAACACTTTAGCCGGCAAGGTCTTTGTAAACGGATCAGCAAGGTTCTCTGCGGATGCAATCTTTGTGACGGTAACGTCGCCTCTCTGTACTATCTCCCTGATGAGATGATATTTCCTCTCTATATGCTTTCCCCTCTTATGGCTTCTTGGTTCTTTGGAGTTTGCCACTGCTCCACTATTATCGCAATAGAGGGTGGGTGGTTTATCCATATCTGGAACAACTTCCAGATCTCCCAAGAATTTACGGAGCCAGACTGCTTCTTTAGCTGCTTCATAAGCCGCTACATATTCAGCCTCCATGGTGGAGTCGGCAATGCAAGATTACTTTATACTCCGCCAAACAATAGCCCCACCACCTAGGGTGAACACTGATCCAGATGTTGATTTCCTGGAATCGTCATCTGTCTGAAAATCAGAATCTGTATATCCTCTTAGGATCATATCCTCTCCAAAATATACTAGCATATAATCTCTCGTTCTCTTTAGATATTTGAGAATGTGTTTCACAGCCACCCAATGATCCAATCCCGGATTTGATTGAAACCTACTGACTACTCCCACTGCAAAATAGATGTCCGGTCTCGTGCATAACATGGCATACATGAGACTACCAACTGCTGAGGCGTATGGGATATGTCTCATTTCCTCAACGACTTGAGGTGTCTTAGGAGACTGTTCCTTCGACAAATGAATTCCATGCTGATAAGACAGATTGCCTTTCTTGGAATTCTGCATCCCGAATCGCATAAGAATCTTGTCGATGTAGGATGCCTGAGACAAAACTAATAGTCGTTTCTTGCGATCTCGAAGTATCTGGATCCCAAGAACATAACTTGCATTTCCCAAATCTTTCATTTGGAATTGCTCAGCTAGCTAGGTTTTTACATCTGATAATATTCTTACATCATTCCCAATAAGTAAGATGTCATCAACGTATAAGACAAGAAAAACCACCTTCCCGTCAATGACGCGCTTGTATACACAAGGCTCATCAACATTTTGCTCAAAATTATAAGACTTGATCGTTGTATCAAATCTTATATTCCAAGATCGAGATGCCTGCTTGAGTCCATAAATGGACATTTGCAGCTTGCAAACTTTTTGCTTTTGACCTTGGGCGGTGAACCCTTCTGGTTGTGTCATATAGATACTTTCATCAAGATTGCCATTCAAGAATGCAGTCTTGACGTCCATTTGCCAAATTTCATAGTCATAATATGAGGCTATGGATAGAAGAGTGCGGATAGATTTTATCATAGCTACTGGCGAGAAAGTTTCCTCATAGTCAACTCCCTCTTTCTGGGTATAACCCTTGGCCACTAGTCTAGCTTTGAAGGTCTGTACCTTCCCATCCGATCCCCTCTTCCTCTTGTAGATCCACTTGCAACCTATGGGCTTCACTCTATCAGGTTGGTCTACAAGTTCCCAGACTGAGTTGGAGTACATCCACTACATCTCCAGGTTCATGGCTTTGAGCCATTCTTCTTTGTCAGGATCATCCATTGCACTACTGTAGGTCAATGGATCATCTACACCATCGCTGGAGGCGACAACTTGTGCCTCTCCAACCCCTAAGTAGCGATCAGGTTGTCGTACAACCCTCCCACTACGTCTGGGTGGTAGATCATTCTGACTTGGAAGTATCTGACTATCAGATGTCAAAGGTGCTATGTATTTGTCAACTTTTGTTGACGATGGCGCGCTGGTCGAACCAGTAAGTAACTCATCGAGTAACATTTTACTACGAGGTTTGAACTCCCTCATGTAGTCCTCCTCTAGAAACGTATTATTTGTCGATACAAATACTTTGTTATCATCGGGACTGTAGAAGAATCCTCCCCTAGTTTCTTCGGGTAGCCTACAAATAGGCACACCTGAGAACGTGGTTCCAACTTTGTAGTCTTATTCTTCAATACATGTGCTGGACACCCCCATATGCGGAAATGTCGTAAACTAGCTTTATGACCATTCCACAACTCTAAGGGAGTCTTAGGAACAGACTTAGATGGAACTACATTAAGGATATACATTGCGGTTTGCAGTGCATATCCCAGAATGGACTAGGTAGTGAGTTATAACTAAACATAGATCTATCATGTCTAGTAGGTTCGATTTCTCCTTTCTGCAACACCATTTTGTTGTGGTGTCCAGGTGCTGTGAGCTGGGATATATCCCGTGCTCAACTAAGAATTCCTCGAAGTCTCTGTCGAAGTATTCTCCTCCACAATCCGATCGTAGAGTTTTGATTGTCTTACCTAATTGGTTCTCAACCTCAGCACGATACTCTTTGAACTTTTCAAAGGTATCTGATTTGTGATTCATTAGGTAGACATACCAATATCTTGAATAGTCGTCAATGAATGTGACCAAGTATTCATAACCACCTCGGGCTTTTACATTCATCGGTCCGCAAACGTCCGAATGTATTAGCTTTAGTGGTTGATTGGCTCTTATACCTTTTCCAGAAAAAGGTCTCTTGGTCATTTTTCCTTCTAGTCAGGACTCACAAACTGGTAAAGTCCCGAGCTTTAACTGGTTTAAGGCTCCGTCCTTTATCAATCTATTTATTCGGTCAAGGTTGATGTGATCAAGTCTAAGATTTCATAGATATGTGTCATCGTGTGAAATCTTTTGCCCTTTCGTTTTTGGTTTTTCAACCTTAAACATTTTAGTGTTGAGTAGTGACTTATGCGTTAACGGTCTTAACAAATACAAGTTATTTTTTGAGTTTCCTGTGCATATAGTCAATCCATTTCTACCAATAATAACCAAATTGCTATTAAAAGAAATAGAATAACCATCATTCATAAGTCTAGAAACAGAAATCAGATTCCTGCGGAAATCAGGAATGAATAACACATCGTTCAAATTTAAATAACTATTATTAATAAAACTTAAACTAGAAACTCCCACTGCTCTTGTTGAAACGGCATCCCCTGTCCCGACTCTCATGATGTAGTCACCTTCAGCAAGGTCCCTCCATAAATCAAGTAGCTCTAAAGAAGAACAAACATGGTTAGTGGCCCCGGAATCAATAATACAAGTGGATTTGTCATCCTCCACCAATAGAGATTCAATAACGAGTAAATCATATTTACCTGTTTCCTTTTTCTCCTTTAGCTCAGCAAGGTATTTAGGACAGTTCCTTTTCCAATGCCCATTCTTGTCGCAATGGAAACATTTTCCTTTGGGCTTGGAATCCTTGGAGCCTTTCTTGTTCTTCTTTTTCATGGCTTTACCTTTAGCCTTTCCAGTGCCTTTCTTCTTCTTCTTTGCAGATTTAGAAGATTCGGCAACATTTACCTATGCACTGGATTTATGAGGATCCACCAGCATGGACTCGTAATGGGTGAGCTCATTTAGCAGTTGGGTCAAAGTAAAAGTCAACTTGTTCATAACATAGTTGCTCTTAAACTGCAAGAAACTCTTCGTAAGAGTTTCCATGATCATGGTCACCTGGCTACGCTCGTCTATACGAGCTCCATGGGTTTCAGCAGTATTGAGATAAGTCATCATCCTTAAGACATGCTCTTGGACTGATGTCCCATCCTTCATCCTAGCAGTCATCGCTAAGACCATGGCCTCATGGCGTTGACGCTCCGAAGGTTGCCCAAACATGCCCTGCAATGACTCCATCATCTGTGATGCTAGAGCCATAGGTTCATGCTTTACAGCAAGAACCTCAGACATCCCTGCCAACAAGTAGCAGCGGGCTTTCTCATTTGCTGCAACCCATTTCTGATAGGTATCGCGCACAGCTTGGCCGGCATTTCTGGCCGGCTCAGGAGGACGTTCCTCCGTCAGGACAAACTTTAGGTCTTCACAGACCAGGATAACGTTCATGTTACTTTTCCATTTTACATAATTTTCTCCGGTCAACTTACCATTTGAGAGAATGGAAATAATTGGAGAAACCATGGTTGAAAATAAAATAAACATGCATTTAACATTCATTCATCGCATATTAAAATCATCAAAGAATTTTGGCATAAAATTAAACATGATGCATGAACCATGAATAATGAATAAGAAACCTAAAAGAATTACTATGCCATGGAGATCTATCATCTCATAAGTAAGTGTCGTCGTAGGGTAGGTCAAGTACTCGCATGATAGATTGAGACAATCACATCTGTTTTAATATATGCGGGAATAACTCTTATTCCTATATTAAACAACTACCATTTTTTTTTATCAAGGAGTTTCATTAACAGTTAATAACTCCTTTGTGAGTGTAACCCGCCGTGTTTCAGGATTCTTTGACTTAACAAGTGAAGTGCCGCCGTAGGGTAGGTCAGTTCACAAGATACATCTAGGATCCCTATCTTTTCGGAACCCAAACTTGATATTGACCCAAAATGGACACCATCCGTAGGGGGACGAAAATAAAGCCGTCTCGAGACGCCTTTTGAATCTCACGTTTTTGGACTAACAACGGAGATCGCGGGATGTACTGTCGTATATCCCTCTCCCACTCACTATTTTAAACTTAAGGTTTCTATCTAAAATATCTAATATTTTATCCTAACTAGTGTGGATAAACTTATGGCGGCTAAAGCATAATTTATTTACACTAGTTCGTCATAAGTGAGCTAATCAATTTTAACTATTAAAATTGTGTCACTAATATCCTATTAGTCTCTACTAACAGTTTTACTCTATTAAACTAATTTAATTAGAGTGGTATAAGTGAGCTACAATATTTTAACCCTTAAAATACTAGGCACTTAAAAGTCTAAAAACATGGAATTCTAAATGGTCAAAATTTTAATTAAACATTTTAATAAATCTTAGTGCGTTATAAAATTCAATGGTACGTGGAATTGTATCCCGAGTGCAGACCATATTTCCGTCCATACGGAATCGGCTATGGAATTTATATCCGGGTTTCCATCCTATATACCAATGGAATTTATTATGCACCAATTAAGTCCAATATATTAGAATTCAAGTTTTAGACACTTATTCCCATTAATCTAATTAATGATTTCAATGCATATCATTTTCTAACTTAAACATTTTAAATTACATAAAATCATAATTTTATGTCTATAATGATAATGCATCTATGACATGTTATGGCAAGTAAAATGCACGAGTGGGCACCCTAGGCTTTATGACATGTTATTTAAACAATTCGAAATAAACATACATATAACATAATAAAAATTATTTTGCATTGACCGAGCTCTTATTTTTCCTATACTAATCTAATTAGTACAAAAGATTCACCAAGGCATTCCTTGGCCTTCAAATCCGGCTCCAAAGTGGTGTTGGCTCTCTTTGCGACTACGGTGCTCCAAATTAGAAAGAATTGAAACTTTACATTGAAAATTAAAATTACAACAAATATAACAATGGCCTTATGGCCTTACATCCCAAAACGAAACCAACTACAAAAATAAGAGCCATAAAAATTTATGACCAATGCAAAATCCATTCATCACATGAAATAACAAAACCATTCATCACATGAATATCACAATGTGCCCACTCATCTAAACATGCATATCATATTTATAACTCATATAAACATATTAAAACAGAAACTTTAAATGAAAAAGTGAAGGGTTAAGAGCACTTTTCAACCTCGCTCTTGATGCCAATTGTAGGAAACGCTTTCTCTCGCACAGCGGAAGCGATTAGGCTCACGGATCGAACTTGAAAATTTTTTTTCTGCTCTTCCCTTTGCTTGGCCGAACCACACCAGTGGATTCACTGATGTTTTGGACAAAATCTTAGCTCCGGAATAGCCCCGAAACAGTCCCCGAACAACCATTGAACTACAGTGAAATGACAGACTGTTTTGGACACGTTATGGGCGCAAACTGCACCCAGTTTCAGGTCTGATTTGCGCCACTCACTGCTCAATTTCAGTTTTGATTTTTCTCCAAAAATCAATCCTAACACAGCCCTAAAATTATCCTAAAGTGTTTCCCAAAATCCCGAATGAAAACCAAACAAAACGGAGCTCCCTGAGAACTTGTATCTGCGCAAATTACAGGGATTCCATGGGCTGGTTGCCGTGACTTGTGTTAAGTATTTGGGGATGTTTTTCAACATCACGAGGTCTTTCGAACTATGTCTCGACACTAAAAGAGGGTAGTGTGGGCTACACTCACAAATTAATCTCTAAACGGTTTAGAGAATAATCACACACACCAAAAGAATTCTCAACTCTTTAGAGCTTGGAGAAGGAGATGGAGGCTAGGGTTTCTAATGACTTGTGTATTGAAAATAAATCATAATTTATCTTTTATACTTATGGTTAATTTGTTTCATAAAACAAATCAACAACTAGTCTCCCAATCTCTATGGAATTCGGCCAAGGGGGGATTAGGAATCCTTGTTTTATTTTGCTTCCAAAATAAAAAAATCCTACTCCCTTTAGGACTCCAAATTTTCGGCCAAGAGGGATTTAATTTGGATTTGATTTTGTTTCCAAAATAAACAAATCCTATCACTAATATGACTCCCAAAATTCGGCCAAGGTAGGGGACAATTAGGATTTGATTTTGTTTCCAAAACAAACAAATCCTATTCCTTATCCAATAAGGAATCCTACCTTGGTAATAATCCTTAGCCTTATTATATCATATATAATTTAATGTTCTAATTTAATAATTATCATATATAATTATTAATACTTTATATTAACTTTTAATATAAAGTCTCATGTGTGATATAATTATTATTAATCATATTAATAATATTTATTCCTTTTGTGAGTATATAATTGGACCATCCAATTATATTAGCTCCGCTATAGTAAATCGAGCTAGCACGGGGACCAAGTGGACCTACGGTTCTGAGCTCCAATAATCTCGAAATATTAATTAAGCTCTTAATTAAATATTACGAATTATTAACTCCGGGTTATTCCACTAAGAACCCGAAGTTGCACTCTCGTCGCCGTAGATAAAATATAAGGCCAAACAAAGTCGGTGTCCACCGTTAAACGTTTGGAAGGTACCAAACTAGAACCTAAATCGGATAAGTGCTTATTTGTAGGTTATCCTAGGGAAACCAAAGGATATTACTTTTACAACCCACAAGAGAACAAAGTATTTGTTGCTCTACATGCAGTTTTCCTTGAGAAGGAATTCCTAAATGCAGTGGTTAGTGGGAGGAAAGTAGAACTCGATGAAAATCAAAGTGATACTGTTACTGGCACAGAATTCTTAACGGAACATGAACAGTTCATCAGGGATGAGACTGTACCACAATCTTCGAATACACAAGAACCGCGTAGGTCAGAGAGAGTCAGAAAACAACCTGAGAGGTATGGGTTTCTAATCTCACCTCATGTGGATATTAATCTTATTGAGGAAGATGAAACGGCTACATATGAGGAAGCGATACAAGGTATCGACTCAGGTTTATGGCAAGATGCCATGAAATCCGAAATGGATTCCATTTACACCAACCACGTTTGGACACAGGTTGATGCACCAGAAGGCGTAAAGCCTATTGGTTGCAAATGGTTGATGCACCGACATGGATGGCAACATACAAACGTATAAATCTAGGCTTGTAGCGAAAGGGTAGCGTCAACGACATGGTGTCGATTACGACGAAACTTTTTCACATGTTGCCATGATTAAATCCATTCGGATAATGCTTGCTATTGATGCATATTTTGATTACGAGATATGGAAGATAGACGTCAAAATCGCTTTCCTGAACGAAAACCTTTTGGAGGATGTTTATATGCAACAGCCTGATGATTTTATCGTACCAAAACATGTAGACAAGGTTTGCAAGTTAAATCGATCCATTTATGGATTGAAGCAAGCATCGTGTTCTTGGAACCAACGTTTTGATGAGATCATAAAAGAATATGATTTCGTTCAAAATGAGGATGATCCTTGTGTATATAAGAAGGTTAGTGGGAGCGTAATGACATTCATTGTCCTTTACGTTGATGATATATTGCTTATTGGGAATGACATTCCAATGCTACATTCAGTGAAAGCTTGGCTTTCATTAAAATTCTCCATGAAAGATCTGGGAGAAGCAGCCTTTATTCTGGGAATAAAGATCTACCGGGATAGATCTAGAAAGCTGCTTGGACTCCCCCAGAGCACGTACATTGACAAAGTGTTGAAGAGATTCAACATGGAACAGTCTAAGAGGGGACTATTTCTAATTTCACATGGTGTCACTCTATCTAAGGACATGTGTCCTAAAACTCAAGATGTGAGAGACAACATGAGTCGGATCCCGTTCGTTTTGGCAGTCGGATCGATCATGTATGCCATGATATATACTCGACCTGATGTCTCATATGCTTTGAGCATGTGTAGTCGCTATCAGGCCGATCCAGGTGATGATAATTGGATGGCCGGTTAAGAATATCCTTAAGTATCTTAGACGAACTAAGGATTCTCTCTTAATCTATGGAGAAGGAAAATTTGAGGTAACTGGGTATACCGATGCAAGTTTCCAAACCGATAAAGATGACAGTAAGTCACAATCTGGGTACATATTTTGTTTGAACAACGGAGTAGTAAGTTGGAAATCTTCCAAACAAGAGACTGTTGCCAATTCAAGAACAGAAGCGGAATATATTGTTGCAACTGAAGCAGCAAAAGAGGTAGTTTGGATCCATAAATTCTTAATTGGATTAGGAGTAGTTCCGTTAGCAGCTGAGCCCGTTCCATTGTATTTTGACAATAACGGGGCTATAGCACAGGCTAAGGAATCGCGGTCTCATGAACGATCCAAACATGTTCTTCGACGTTTCCATCTGATTCGTGAGATCATACATCGTGGTGATGTGAAGATCGAGAAGGTCGCATCAGATGACAACATTGTAGATCCGCTGACGAAAGCTATTCCTCAGCAAAAGTTTGAGCGATATATACATAGTTCAGGTGTTAGATGCTTTTGTGACTGGCTATAGGCCAAATGGGAGATTGTTGGACAATTATGAGCCATAGCGTCACTATTTGTAAAAGACATTGTGGTTTTTATACAAATTAAATATGTGACAATGGAAATTGATATTTTATCATTTTATAATTAGATTACTTGAATATATAAATGATAAAAGTCCTTATGATTAGTTCCGGATTATAAGATATGAGACAATATCAATCCACAAAGGTTTAATCATTAAATATCCTTAGTCATAGTATTATCGAGACTGGATATCGATAATGCGGAATAGACTAGTATTGCACTTGTGCGTGTTATGGAAGCATATCATCATAGTTCTCATATATTTAAGTATTTGATACTTATGAAAGTTTGATAGGAGGTTGTGTTTTCCGATGGTACGGAAACAGCTTCGTTCTGGATAGACCCCTCAGAATCCCATTGGTAGTATAATTATGTGTCTATGGGAATCCGATTCAGGGTAGGTGTATTTGATCTTAACCTGAGACTTGCATCGCTAATACTTGCGACAATCAATACGCTTGGTTTTGGTCATCTGGGACTTTAACAGGTTCTGTGTACGCCTCTTCTAGGTTTATTGAGAATCGTAGTATATTGGGTGTAATGTCAAGACAGAAGTATCACTTCAGTCATATGGAGATGATGATCACGCATGGATACATAACCGATTCTCCATTATGTTGCAACTATCGGGATAATATGACAAGGTCATGATTATCCGATTACAGAGACTAGTTCCTTGTGATCCGATATATGTTTCGTACGGGGCAGACACTATTCCAGCCTCAGGCTTTGCATGTGACATCAGATACTGGATCGCAATACGCAATACTATGTATACTACGCCTGACAAAGATTATATATTCCTTAAAGAATATTTCTTGAGAATTGGGTAGGCATGGCACTTTGCTAGAAGCCAACCATGTCTCGTAAATCGGTAAGAACGTGGTATGAGGTACGCATGTGTTCGGATAGTCCGACGACCGGATTTACTGCCAACATATCCAGGGAACTCATGGGTCGCTTCCCGAAGATTCACCGATGACGTATGACTCGAACATAATTAATATAGGATTAATTGCGGAAAAATTTTATCTGGGATAAAATTCTATTAGAAGAGAGAGAACGATTAATTCAGAATTAATCGATAAAATAATATATTCGATATATTAAATGAAATTAGATTTCATAACGGAATTAAAATTGGATTTTAATTCGAGCAAACGAATTAATTTAGAATTAATTCGCGAGCGACTTTAATAATAATATTGCGAGGTATTATTATTTAATTAAATTTGATTTAATTAAGTCGCAACGGAAAATTCGTTAATTCGGAATTAACGAACCCGAGCCCAGAATGTGTTACGGGCCCACTCGGATTTTGAATCAAGTAGGGCCCACAAGTCACATCACTAGTCCTTCCTTTGACTCTTTGGTGATGGAAGTTAGTGAAGAATTTGATGGTTTCTTGTAAGACACACAAGTGTGATGGACTCTTACCAAACATTTGGTATATCATTATTTGTTTTTTGGAAAATCAAATACAAGTCACATAACTCAATTTTCTTCTCTCTCTCTCTCTCCCAACCGAATTTCTCCATCTCTTTTACACACACATTGTCCTGAGTTACAAAAGAGGAATTGGAAGTTTTGTTGCAAAATTTTTCAAGAGCTAGCACTTAAAAGAATCATACAAAGGTGATAAGGAAACCTTTCCCAAGAGTTTGGAATCCATTCTTCAAAGCTTGGAGCTTGACACTCAACATTGGAGGAGCTTGGAGCAACTTCAAATGAAGGAAATTTTTTTTAACTCAACACATCCTATAACCGAGCATTGTGAGTATATTTCCGCTTTACTTCTTTTCGTATTCACATGATTTTATGCTTTAAATGATCTTGGTTTGTTCATTAGAACCCAACAAGTTGATTCAAAGATCCAATCTATTTCTTATTGTTGAAATTTTTGGAGAACTTCCAAGGATTAGCAAGCTTGACTCCAAGATCCAATCTTGATTCCAATGCTAGGAAGCTTCACCCCAAGATCCAATCTTGATTTCTCCTAGATAAAATATTGTAAAGACCTCACAAAGCTTCTCTAAACAGTTCTCTAACTTAGGCTAATTTCTCTAATTCTTGTTTGTATTAAGCTTTCTCAAGCTTTTGCTTTACTTAATTAAAACCTTCCTAAAACTTTCTATTTATAGAAAAACTTAGGAAATTTTTAATTAATAAAATTTGTAATCAAGTTTTATGTGGGCTTAATCTAATTTATCCAAATATATATAATTACGTGTGACTAGTCTCCATTGTCTCTCACTTTGATTTAATCCAATTAAATCAAGTCAAGGATTAGGAAATGGATTAGTTAAATGTTTGCCACTTTGATATAATCCAATTAAATTAAGCCAAAACCACTTATTAATACATACTTACAATTACCATGATATCCTCAAATGGTAGAGATAATTATGATTTTACAATTAAGCCCTTGTGTAATTACTGAATTAATCCAATTAGGTCAAAGTAAATAATCAATGTTATCCAATAACACTTGATTATATTAGTTGAAAGTAATAATATCGAATATTATCTTTTATCAAAATTAATCAGCTAACCAGGTGCTCAACGAGTACACTTCATATTGGGACTCTCTAAGTTCAGACAAGTTCGTCATATAAGCCTAGCTAATATTTACGTAATTCGGCTACCTCTGAATTCACGAAAAATATGAACGACCTTTCTGAAATATACAGGTCGAGGTCATCACATATGTTTAACAATCCCTCCGTCGTAGGCTATCCGAGTTGTGCTTAAGAAATATAGAATACACCATCAAGTTTCTGAGGTGCACATCTAATGTTGACATGTCCATAATTCGTCATAACTGATGTGATCCACTATAGGTGATCGACTTTGGCCAAAGCTTTAAGAATCATGACTTTACTCACATGGATACCTAAACCTCTTATGGTATACATACCGGCCGATGGATCCTATCTTGCTTCATACATGATTACTGAGTGTATCGGTCCACACCAAACTAACATCTAGAGGCCAGACCATGAAAGGTTTCTGACATACATGGCATCAAAGTGTGGAGGATCTCACTCAAAATAAATGTTATCTTATAGTCAAAGAATTACATATGATACTCGACTTGAGGAGATTGCTATTGACGGTGGTGTGTACTTCCAACTATTAGGAATCACCTGTGAGTCATTCAGTATTCGGTCCAACCAATACCCACATGTTTATATGAGCTTCCAAAGCTCATGGTACATCGGGTTAAACCATTGGAACTCAAATTCCAATATACGACATATTCTAGTCTTCTGGGTTATAGAAATTCGACTGTATTCCAAAACCAACGATTATGAATATTTACTTTAATAATAGTTTATAATAGTAATATTTATCCCAATGTCGGACCACCTAGTGTGCAGTATTACTACAAGACTATTCTAAGGTCGATGTCATACTTAACATATCTATACATCAATCTAATACGCATAATGACAATACCATTAATAAGGTATGAAATGAAAACGTAGTTATTTTATTAATAAATAATAAAATATACAATTCGGATTGACACTCCAAGCACCAACTCCAACAAACTCCCACTTACTTAGTGCCAATCTGGATGGTACCGCAGTCTCATCTCCTCCACATGTTTATCGAATAATTTAGGAGGTAAGGCCTTTGTAAGCGGGTCTGCTATGTTGTCAAGTCCTTGAACCTTCAAGACCACTATATCTTTTTGTTCAATAATCTCTTTAATTATGCGGTATTTACTTTCCACTTGCTTAGACTTGGAATGCGCCCTCGGCTCCTTAGCCTGTGCAATGGATCCATTATTATCACAGTGCAGTGGGATCAAATTCGCAATACTAGGCACAACCTCAAGTTCTATGATAAAATTTCTAATTCAAACAACTTCTTTAGCAGCTTCTGAAGCCTCTATAAATTCCACCTGAGTTGTGGAATCAACTGTTAGGCCTTGCTTTGAACATAGACAACTAACCGCACCACCGTTAAAGGTAAATACGTAACCTGATGTAGATTTTCTATCATCTGGATCTCCCTGGAAGTCGAAGTCTGTATAACCCTTAACTTTAGCTCATCTTCTCCATATATCAAAGACTTATCCTTAGTATCCTTAAGATATTCTAGAATATGTTTCACGACTGTCCAATGATCATTACTTGGATCAGATTAATATCGACTGGTCACACTGATATAGAAACTGATGTCAGGTATCGTACATATCATATTATACATAATGCTTCCAATACAATAAGCATATGGCAAGTTATACATAATGCTTCCAATACATACTATTTCTTCCTCAGTTTGAGGTGTCATTTTCTTCGAAAGATTTATGTCATATCAGAAACATACATTTGCCGCCTTGCAGTTAGTAAAGCCATACCTTTCTAACATCTTATTTATGTACGTCGATTGTGACAACCCTATAAGCTTCCTAAATCTATCCCGGTAGAGCCTTATACCTAGTATATATGAAGCTTCACACATATCTTTCATGGAGAAGTTCTTGTAAAAGTAGGCTTTCACACTTTGTGTAAATCCTATATCATTTCATATGATAAGGATGTCATCTACATACAAGACTAGGAAAACTATCATGCTCCCACTCACTTTCTTATAAACACATGGTTCTTTCTCATTCTTGATGGATCCAAATAATCTAATTATCTCTTCAAAATGACAATTCCAGCTTCGGGATGTCTACTTAAGTCAATAAATAGACTTTTGGAGATTACAAACCAAGTTTGAAGTCTCACTGAATACAAAAACCTCTGGTTGTAGATATCCTCCTCAAGGAATCCATTTAGGAAAGCATTTTTTTCAAATCCATCTGCCATATCTCATAATCGTGATATACAACAATGGCTAAAAGAATCCTAAGGATTTTAATATAGCGGCTGGTGAAAAAATTTTCTCCTAGTCAATCCCATGATGTTGAGTGTAACCTTTTACTACCAGTCGGGCCTTAAAGGTTTCCACCTTTCCATCGGGCCCTCGCTTCCTTTTGTAAACCCATTTACAACCAATAGGTTTAACTCCTTCAGGAAGTTCAATTAAGTACCAGACTTGATTGTCATGCATTGAATCCATTTCAGATTTTATAACTTCCTGTAATTTTCCCGAATCGATATCCAATATCATTGTTTTATAAGTAGTTGGATCTATTTTTTCCAAGAGGAAAACATCAAGGCTCGTATCAGATGTTAAAAATAGTCTTTCAGGAGGCCTTGATATTTTATTCGACTTACGTAGAACCTGTGTTGTAGATCATTCTCCTAATTGGATCTCTGGTTCCATATCAGGTTCTTTAATGTTGGAATCAACTTCAATATATCTACAATTCCCACTATTTCTCAAAAATTCCTTTTTCAAGAAAAGTGGCAAAGCGAACAATAAATACATTTTGTTGCTCATAATCATAGAATTGATATCCCAAAGAATTTTCAGGATATCCAACGAACTTATATTTATACCTTTTGGGTGCTAGTTTATCCAGCTGCGCGATTCTAACGTATGCAGGACAACCCCAAATCTTTAAATGCATAAGACTTGGATTTCTACCGAACCATATCTGATAGGGAGTCATACAAATAGCTTTCAATGGAATTTTATTAAGTATATGGGCAGCAGTAAGTAAAGCGTAACCCCAAAGGTAATAAGGAAGATTTGTATAGCTCATTATGGATCGCACCATATCTAATAAAGTACGATTTATACACTCAGACACACCAATATGTTGAGGTGTTCCTGGTGGGCTATATTGGGCGAGAATTTCATTCTCCCTTAAATAATTTCTGAATTCTTCCCTCATGTATTCAACATCTCAATCTGATCTAAGACACTTGATGAATTTACTGGTTTGTTTTTCTACTTCGTTTCGGAATATTTTGATCTTGTCAAATGTTTCCGACTTATGTTTCATCAGATAGACATATCCATATCTAGACTTATCATCCGTGAAAGTCACGAAGTATGTTAAACCATCATGAGCGACATGATTTAATGGACCACACACATCGTTGTGTATTAGTTCCAATATATCTCCAACATGGTGCCCAACACCTATAAATGGGGTTTTTGTAATATTTCATTAGATACATGACTCACAAATCAGATAAGGATCTAAGGTAATATTTTCAATCAAACCATCCTTTACCAATTTGGATAGACGTCTAACACCTATGTGGCCCAATTTCATATGCCATAATTCATTATTATTTAGTTCAGATTTCCTACTTGTATTTTCCTCTACATTAAAGACATCTCTATATGTTTCCAAAATATAGTGACCGCTTGATAAAGAACATTCACATTTCAATGAATTATCTTTATCATATAAACATAAAGTTTCATTCTTAATGTTTATTTTATATCCCTCTTAATCTAATATTGGCAGTGATATTATTTGTCTGATAAGTGATGGTACATAATAACAGTCATGTAAATCTAATTTATATCCATTTGGGGGATCAAGGATAATTGTTCCTATGGCCCAGACATCCAATGTCTCGCCATTGCCAACTCTAAGTTGGATCTCCATTTTATTCAACCTTCTTTTTACCCTCATTACCTGCAGGGAGTTGCAAAATACAAACGTACATGAGGGTCATGCTTTTCCACTATTTGCCTCTAAGACTAATGAGATATCAATAATTGGAAAATACAAACGTATATGAGGGTCCTGCTTTTCCTTTCTGCTCTGGAAAATCCTTTTTCTAGTGTCTAGACTTCTTACATTATAGACATTGGTCACAAGCTACTGGTGGTTTAGCACCTTTGCACTTCTTGGAGTTCTTCTTTTATATCTTTTTCTTCCTCATTTTGATTTTCTTTGACTTCCCATAAGTCTTTGAAGAGCCAGCTCCACCATGGAGGTACAAAATGGGGTTGCCTTTTCTCATATCATGCTCCGCCATGCGTAACATGTTATGAAGTTTTTCATAACTGGCTTGCATCCAGTGTATTTGGAAGTTTAACACAAAGCCATCATCAGATCCAGACAAAGAAGACATAATCAAATTACGGCCCAACCGTTCATCGATTATAATGCCTTGTCACTCCAGATATCGGATTTGATCGATCATGTTCAAAACATGAATGCTGACAGCTCCTCCATCTTTGAGTTCAGCACGGAACAATTCCTTAGACCTCCAATAAATTTCGATCTCTAGATTTGCTTCGAACAACTCCTTGAGTGTTCTCATGATGCTTCAAGCATCCGGTACTTCAATATACTGTCTCAGCAAATCTAGAACCATTGATCCCAAACTGTATGATTTCACCTTAAGGTTATCATCCTTCCATCTATTAAATATTTCTCGCTCTTCTGGATGGAGTCAGTATCGATTTCAACTGGCAGTGGATTGACAGTGACTTAAGTCAACTTTTCAAACTCCAAGACAAGGCGTATGTTCATTTCCCATTTGAAATAGTTCTCATCTTCTTTTAGTTTATTAATATCCAAACGTTTCATTAATGGATTAGCGACATCCATCTACAAGATAATATTTTACACAGTAGCAAAATAATTTTCATTTCAAAAATAATAACAATAATTGATTATGGAATTTTAAATCTATCAGTGCCTTCCCACTACCTTACTTAATTCTGTAATCTCCATTAATGGAAAAATAGTAATTTGACTATAAAAATTCATAGCAAGAAGTGGATCCCATGACATTTACTCCAGCATCACACTATCCACGGTTTTGGCCTTTGTAAACTCATTAAGTCGACCTTCAAGGTCAATCACATTCATGTGACTCTTAGTTTGGTCTTGAACCATTTCTTATCCTCACACTATCGAGGGTCTTGGATTAAAAAGTATTCCAGGTATATACTTGTCAATGTACACTAATGAGCTTCATATGTACACCCTCACAATAATGACGGTATTGGATGACTGTGTTAACTCATCACTCTACATGTAATATTTTACCGGTGAGACCTAAGTTCCAAGCACTTATACCCATACAATAATTGTGGTCTTGGATATAAGTAGTAAGAACTTATTCATCTCCGTATTGACAAGACGGACCATCCAATAATGCTCCAACATTACTAATACTATAACTTAAATAAAGTAATCACCTAATCATAGAAGATTTATGACAATCAAGACATTAATTTAATTATGACAAAATTTTAATTTAAAACATACAATACATATCCAATATGACTTATGCGTAATTAAATTAAAATTACTATAGCATAGATTCAAAAACATATATTTTGTGGTTAAGTCTTGCTACTGATACAATTCTGTTGGGGCATATGTGGAACCCCTAGGGTCGGATCGGTGTCCCACACATCGGAAATAGTTCTAACCCATGGATATCAAGCATGGGTGTAATTTTAAATTATTTAATGAAATATTATATTTCATTACGAGTGTATAGAAAAACTGGGACTGACTCGAAGTCCGAAAGCTCAAGAACGAGCGAAAATAAATTACAGCACGCGCGTACTTTTTAAGCGGGCGTGAGTAGTGCACTGTGCGCTTGAACAGTGCGCGCTCACATACTGTTCATGTTTGAACTGATTTTTCCTTTTTTTAATTATTATTTTTCCTTAAGTATCAGCTCTCATTCCAGAGAGCTGGAATGAGAGCTCATACTTGGGTTTTTAACCCAATAAACTTTTAATCTTTCCTAAACACTTCCAAAACACCCAAAATTAATTTTTAACATCAAAACCAACATCAACACATGTTATAGAATAAAATTTAATTTTTTCAAAATATCAAATATTTTTACAAAAATAAAAAATTTATTATAAATACGCACTTGCGTAAATTTTGAATCTAATACACAACCAAATTAGAATCCAAATAAGAAATGTCTCGTGGACAATTCCAGGTCACCCAAAGGTGGTCAAGTGATTCTAGAATGGTAGCCATAGCTTTAAGCTTTAATCTAGAGTTCCAAACTCTAATTTTATGTTTATATCTAACAAACATATTGTGTTTATACTTCCAAAGCATCATAACATAATTAATTAGCCTAATTTCAACATTATGTATCTAATATATAATTCAACACTATATGTCTCACCAATGAAAAATATAGCTTTTAGAGAAGTTCAAACTTATCTAGCAAGGTTGATGCACAGATCCAATCTACTTCTCTTTATTGAAATATTTTGAGAACTTCAAAGGATAAGCAAGCTTAACTCCAAGATCCAATCTTGATTCCAATACTAGCAAGCTTCACCCCAGGATCCAGTCTTGATTTCTCCTAGATGAAATATTGTAGAGACCCCACAAAGCTTCTCTAAAAACTGTTGGGGTTTTATAGGGAATACCCTGTAATGCAGCGGAACACGGAAAATCAAAATTTTCCGATTTCAATAATTTTTCTTGGATCAATTAAACAAACTTATTTATTTAATTACCCAATACTTAAAAATTGAATTTTAACTCAAGAAATCATATTTCTTGAAAATTACCGTTTAACTCCTAAACTTTGTATTTTGTTCATTTTAGTCCTCAAATTGTCAAATACAATTTTGGATGATTCCAAATCAGTTCTAAAATGATTTCCAACATGTCCAACAAATCAAAAAAAAATTACAATAAATCCCCAATTTTCTTATAATTGCCGAACAACCCCAGATTTTCCAAGATTTTACGATTTGGCCGATTTTTGTTCAAAATACTTCAAGATCAAATCCAATCAATCCCAAATTTAATATACATCATATATACATCATAATACATCACATATATGAAAAAACCCAAAATTGCAAAGGTTTATGAACCCTAATTTACAAATTTTCCAAGTGACCAAATTAAATCAAATTAATTAAATTCAACACTTTAATCCAATCTTTATAGCACAAAACAAGTCTCACCACCATGAAACAACTCAAGAATAATTATAGGTCATCAATGAGTATTTCATCAAATAATAAAAAGTGAGCTTTTGAAATCATTTCAAGCTCACTTTATTCATCAAACATGCAAGCACCTTTCAAAAAAATTCCAACCATTTAATTACAAACTAAAAGGGTGGAGACAATATCCTAGCAATACATGTTGAAGCTAAGCATGATAGAAACAATTTCTTAGTTGAAAAGTTTAAGAAAAAAAACTTACAAAATCCAAGTATTTTCAAGCTTTTTCTTCTTGTTCTTCAACTTTGCTCTCGACTTTCTTTGCAATGTTTTTTGGTAACTTATTAATATGGAACAAATGAAAAACAAAACTCTTTTGTTAATCACCCCACTTGGCCGAAACTTCAAAGAAAAAATATCATGGTATTTTTCAATTTTTTTGGTTTCAATAAATTAAATCAAAAATGAAATACAAAATTTTGGTATTTCATCATTAAACCATTTAATGCAAATAAGCAAGTGTTACCAATTACCTAAGGCCATTTGCTTACTTTAATAAAGCAAAACGTGACTTAAGATATTTTGATACTTAATTAATTTAATCATATAACATTTATATAATTAAATAATTAAATACAAATATCTTAAATATATGTATTATATTTACATTAAATAATTAAAATACATATATCAATCATATATTTCAAAAATCACAATTTGACATTTAATCAATGTGTATTTAATAAAATCAAATATTAAATACAAATACACATCAATTAGGAAATGATTATTAGGTCCCTTTGCATGTATTTTTCGTTCAACCGTTAAACGACTTATAAATAATCAATATTATTCATAATAGTTGCCCTAGTGTTATACGAATATATTTCACTAGTGAGACTCTCTAGATTCAGGCATATCCGTCACGAAATCCAATTTCGTGTCCATAATTTACCCACCCGTAAATTATGACGTCCACGGATAAACTCCATGAGTCATACAGGTCGAGGTCATGGCATATATTTAATTCCTCCGTCACAGGTATCCGGATATATCCCAGAGATATAGATGTAAACATCAAATCTCTAAAAAGACAATCTCGTCGACGTCTCTATTAGCAATCTCTAAAAGAACACTAAGAACTCACTTCTAAAGTGTACCACGGGCCCATGATTTTTATCTGATTGCTAATTATATATTTGGACTACCTATGCTCTGTACACAGAACTGACGGATCCTATATTGACACACACAGGACACCCTGATGATCAGTCCACACCCAACGAACGGGTGGAGGTCTGATCTAAATAGATCGGTGACGTGACTGCCATCTAAGTGTGGAAGATGTCTCATGTGCCCACAGTGGTATCTCAAGTCGAAGAATCACTTATGCTACTCAACCCGAGAAGATTCTTATTGATGTTGGTGTATCATCCATTAAGAATCTTCGGTGAGTCGTTCAGTGTTTATCCGCTATAAACACCTACAAATCTATACGAGTCTCCAAGACTCATGGTTCATTAAGAAACCATTGGAATCATATATTCTAGTATACGTTATGTACCAGTCTCAATGGGATTACTTTACTGACCAAGTAGTGTAAACCTCGATCAGGAACACTCTAAGAATGACAACGTCATGATACAACTCAATATCAGCTACGACGATTTTACAACTGCATCATGACTAATCATTCTGAGGTCAATTACGTCGTTACCATATTAAAATATATATTATACTGTAGAAACTGCTTATTTTATTCATAATAAAATATTTACAAGAGTATTTACAAGGAAATACAACATGGAATTGGTGCTCTGAGCACCAACCCTAACAAAAACTTCCCTAACTTAGGCTAATTTCTCTAATTTTTTGTTTATATTTAGCTTTCTCAAGCTTTTGCTTTGCTTAATTAAAACCTTCCTAAAACTTGCTATTTATAGCAAAACTTAGGTAATTTTTAATTAATAAAAGTTGTAATCAACTTTATGTGGGCTTAATCTAATTTGTCCAAATATGTATAATTATGTGTGATTAATCTCCATTGTCTCCCACTTTGATTTAATCCAATTAAATCAATCCAAAACCACCTATTATTACATACTTATAATTACCCTAATATCCTCAAATGGTAGAGATAATTATGATTTTACAGTTAAGTCCTTTTGTGTAATTATTGAATTAATCCAATTAATCCAATTAGGTTAAAGTAAATAATCAATGTTATCCAATAACACTTGATTATCTTAGTTAATAATTATAATATCAAATATTATCTTTTATCAAAATTAATCGGCTACCCAAGTGCTCAACGAGTACACTTCATATTGGGACTCTCTATGTTCAGACACGTTCGTCATATAAGCCTAACTATTATGTACGCAATTCGGCCACCTCCGAATTCGCGAAGAATATGAACGACCTTTCTGAACTATACAAGTTGAGGTCATCACATATGTTTAATAATCCCTTCGTCGTAGGTTATCCGAGTTGTGCTTAGGAAACATAGAATACACCGTCAAGTTTCCAAGGCACACATCATATGTCGACATGTCCACGATTCTTCATAACTGATGCGATCCACCTTAGGTGATCGACTTTGGCCAAAGCTTTAAGAATCATGAATTTAATCACATGAATACCTAAACCACTTATGGTACACATACCGGCCGACGGATCCTATCTTGCTTCGTACTTGATTACTGAGTTGCATCGATCCATACCCAACGAACATCTAGAGGCCAGACCATGAAAGGTTTTTGACATACATGGCATCAAAGTGTGGAGGATCTCACACAAAATCAATGATATCTTATAGTCAAAGGATTACATATGCTACTAAACTCTAGGAGATTCCTATTGACGGTGGTGTGTACTTTCAACTATTAGGAATCACTTGTGTGTCATTCAGTATTCGGTCAACCAATTTCACATGTCTATACAAGCTTCCAAAGCTCATTGTACATAAGGTTAAACCATTGGAACTCCAATTCCAATATATGACATATGATAGTCATCTAGATTATAGGAATTTGACCGTATTCCAAAATGAACGACTATGAATATTTACTTTAAGAATAGTTTATAATAGTAATACTTATCCCAATGTCGGACCACTTAATGTTCAGTATTACTACAAGACTATTCTAAGGTCGATGTCATACTTAACATATCTATACATCATTCTAATACGCATAATGACTATACCATTAATAAGTTATGAAATGAAAACGTAGTTATTTTATTAATAAATAATAAAATATACAATTCGGATTGGCACTCCAAGCACCAACTCCAACACATCTCATCTGGAATTGGCTTAGCTAGAAGTGGAGGACGGGTCAGGTATCCTTTAAGCTGTTGAAATGTGTTCTCACAATCGTTTGTCTATTTGACTTCTCTTTTTTCCTTCTTGATCAATTGGAAGAAGACATGGCACTTGTCTGTAACTTTAGAGATTAACCGTTGAGCGCTGCTACCCGACAAGTCAAGCTCTGTAGCTCTTTCACCATCCTTGGAGACTTTAGATCTAGCATCACCCTTATCTTCTGAAGGTTGGCCTTAATGCCCCTTGTGCTGACCATGTACCCCAAAAACTTTCCCGAGTATACACCGAAGGCATACTTTTTCCTATTCAGTCTCATGTTATACTTCCTCAAGAGTTCAAAAGTTTCTCCGAGGTCCCTCAAATAGTCCTCGGGCATCACGATCATTGTTATCAAATCATCGACATAGACTTGCATTGTCTTACCGATGAGGGGCTAAATGACCCAGTTCACCAACTTTTGATACGTCTCCCCGACATTCTTCAATCCAAAGGGCATCACTTTATAACAATTGATATGTGATGAAGGTTATCTTTTCTTTATCATTGGGACACATTTTGATCTGATTGATGTCGAGAATTGATCCATAAAACTTAGCAGCCCATGGTAGGCTATCGAATCCACCAACTAGTCCACCTTTGGAAGCATAATAAAACTATCATTCGAGCAGACCTTGTTTAAGTTGGAGAAGTCCACGCATATTCTCCACTTGTCATTGGCCTTCTTCACCAAGACCACATTTGATACCCACTATGGGTAATTGACTTCTAGGATAAACCCGACCTTCATCAATTTTTCAACCTCTGCGTGGATGGCTTCATATCATTCTTGGTTGAAAATCTTTATCTTCTGCTTCACTATCTTATGAGCCCGATTGATTGACAGGTGATGACTAATGACCCGAGGATCAATCCCGAGCATATCCTTGTGACTCCATGCAAAAATGTCTACATATTCCTTTAGAAAGTCCACCATATTCCGATTCAGACTTTGTTCCAACTCGACCCCAACTTGACCGTCTTCTCCAACCCAAAAAGCTTCACTAACTCTAGCTTCTTCATATTGAGCAGGGTCTTTAGGTCGAGGATCTATTGGCTGTATTTTGCCTGCTTCCTCATCCATCTCTTTCCTTTTATGCCCTGTGATATCTTTGATACACAAGGTCTCCTTTGATGCGGTGGAAAAACAACTCATCGCCACTTTCTGACTCCCATAAACTATCCCGACCCCATCCTTGGTCAGAAATTTCAGTTTCAGGTAGTAGTTTGACATAGTTGTCCTTGACTTCATCATGAAAAGCCTTCACAAAATCACCTGGTAGGTACTCATGCAATCCACTACGGTGAATTCCATCATAATAATACGAGTGTGGGGTTCATCCCAATGGTCATTGTAAATTGTACTCAACCAAGTGGAATGACAGTATATCCCTCGAACCCGTACAATGGGCTTGCGTCCTGAATCCACGTGGTGAACTCCACCCCCAACCCATTTAAGGCTTCTTGGGATACGATGTCCATCACACTCTCGGGGTCAACCAATATCATTTCCACTTCCGACCCACCAATATAGGCCTTGATTATCAGTGTTTCATCGTGAGGGTAGCTTACACCCTGAGAATCTTCATCGGTAAATATTATTGGCACCAACCTATCTTTCGGAATCCTCGGGGCCCTTTGCGTAAACATTACATCGAAGCTATTCATCCGAGAGTAATTCTTCCTTGCCCGGTTTGAGTCCTCGGCCAATGTCATTCCTCATACTATAGTGAACATATGCCTATGCTATTTTCAAAGCCTAACCCTCATGGCCTCGTGATCAATACATTTCTTGAGGTAGGCATTCCTAACAAGGTCATCAACTTATTCCTGCAGGTATCTGCAACTCTCGGCGCCATGTCCCCAAGAATTATGGTGCGTAGAATGGGCCTTGTGATCCATCTTCTCAATTGGGAACCTCCTCGGATCAGGATAAGGTAGCAGGACCTTGTCATGTATCTCCCGATCTATTTGTCCCAAAGACATGTTGAGGGCAGTGTACATCGTGCCCCCTATAACATGAGCGACCTTGATCAGAGGCGTCGTCTCAAGTGTTAGGTTACCCTAGGTGATTGGCTTAAACTCCCATTACTTCAGGCCTGGTTCTTTCCATCCACTACCAGTATCCTGATAAATATCCCACATTGGCTCATTCTTTACCCGAGTTGTACGATTCCATCTATCTTCTCATCTTCCTTTAACAATACTAATCTCCTCATCTGCTCTAGGGCCGCGACATGGTCTAACACTTCCTGGATCCTAAGATGAGACTATAACCTCCCAACCCTCAAGGCTTTTTTGAAACTTTCTAGTGCCTTTGGGGACTCATACGACCCAACCTCCAATACCAAGCTATGGTACATAATGATAAAGCTCTTCAGTGACTTGTCATCGCTCTGTTTCATCATCCTCAGTGATCCGATCATTTTCCTTGGTGCGCATGCTTCTTTAAAATGGTCCACAATGGACTTCATTAGCTGCGAAAAACTGCTAATGCTCCACGGAGTTAGATATCTTCACCATAAGCTGGACAATCCCCCCAAGGTCAATGGGAATACCTTGTAGACCGCCTCTCTAACCATGCTTTAGATCTCCATTAGCAAGATAAATCTTTCGACGTGGGACTTAGGGTCTATGTTACCCTTCTAGATGTCCATTGTGGGCGTGGTGAACCTCATCGGGAACTCTACTCCCAACACCTCATTGGTGAAAGGGGATGTTGTCTCTATATCTTGGTCGCCCTAGGCACCTAATCGCATCGTCTCCTCCCACTTTCTTATCCCCTTCTGAACCAAATCTCTCATTTGGCTCTTGGTGCTCTCCTCATACTCAATTCTTTGAGCATGGTATCTTCTATCACCGGGAGCCCTACGCCCCCGTTTCGGATAATACCCTAAATCTCTTTCCTCTAAATAAGGGTTGTCATTGGACAATTCTGGGGTTCGCCTATCGTCTTCTTCCTCACAGGGCTCTTCTACTGGTACGGCACTAGCCACAACCACTCACCTTACTTTACGAGCATTACTTTTCCTGGTTTCTCGATCCTTTTTTACACCGGCTACCATCTTCCAACTGGTTATCTATTCTCTTCTTCTATTGAGACTCGTCTGTCTTTGCTCTCCTGTTTTCTTTTCTAACTTCTCAATCTTGTCCATCGTGATATTCATGAAGGCATGGGTGGCCTCCATTCCTTTCGTGCACTTTCCCTTTCCAATCGCATGTTTTCTTCCATATTTTCCATCCATTCCGTCGTTGAAGTCTAAAGATCTATAGTTTTCGTCTCC
>SKCR01012220.1:0-31360 GCA_019454045.1 Zanthoxylum bungeanum
GGTTCTCTGTTCCTTTCCTGTCTCGAATCTCTACGTCAAATTCTTGCAGAAGAAGTATCCAACGGATCAATCTGGTTTTGGCATCTTTCTTTGCGATCAAATATTTGATTGCTGAATGATTTGTGTAGACTACCACCTTGGGACCCAACAGATAAGAACAGAATTTGTCAAAAGCGAACACAACTGCAAGCAACTCCTTTTCAGTGGTTGTGTAGTTGAGTTGAGCTTCATTCAAAGTTCTGCTGGAGTAGTAAATGGTGTGGTAAATCTTTGCTTTGCGTTGTCCCAAAACTGCACCTACAGCAAAATCACTAGCATCACACATTACTTCAAATGGAAGGGTCCAGTCTGGTGTTACAATGATGGGGGCAGAGAAACCAGCTTCTGTTTCAAGATCTCGAAGGCTTCCTGGCATTCTTTGGTGAAGTTGAAAGGCACATCCTTTTCCAGAAGGTTGCAAAGAGGTTTTTAATTTGGAAAAGTCTTTGATAAATCTCCTGTAAAAACCTGCATGTCCAAGAAAAACTCCGAATGCCTTTGACAGAGATGTTGGAGGAGGTAGTTTTTCAATTGTCTCGATCTTTGCTTTGTCTACCTCAATTCTCTTTTGTGAGATCCGGTTGTCCAAGAACAATGCCTCCATGTACCATAAATTGGCATTTCTCCCAGTTGAGTACCAAGTTCGTGTCTTCACACCTTGTAATACCTGTTTAAGATTTTGCAAACAATGATTAAAATAAATATCCAATACAGAACAGAAAAGTCATCCATGAAAACCTCCATACTTGCTCCAACATATCTGAGAAGATGGCCATCATGCAACGCTGAAATGTGGCAGGGGCATTACATAGTCCAAATGGCATCTTGCGGAAAGTAAAAGTACCATAAGGACATGTAAATGTGGTTTTCTCCTGATCCTCTGGTGCAATGGAAATCTGATTGTATCCTGAATATCCATCCAAAAAGCAATAGAACTCATGTCCCGCCAATCTGTCTAACATCTGGTCAATGAATGGCAGTGGAAAATGGTCCTTTCTGGTGGCTTTGTTCAGCTTACGGTAGTCCATGCATACTCTCCATCCAGTCACCGTTCTTGTCGGAATTAACTCGTTCTTTTCATTGGGGATCACAGTAATTCCTCATTTCTTCGGCACATATTGCATAGGACTCACCCAACTGCTGTCTGAAATGGGATAAATGATGCCAACATCCAACCATTTGTGATTTCTTTCTTCACGACTTCCTTCATGATTGGATTGAGTCTCCGTTGATGCTCCACAGTGGGTTTGTACTCATCGTTCATCAAGATTTTGTGCATGGAAAATGATGGACTAATGCCTCGAATGTCTGCTATAGTCCAACCAATGGCTTTCTTGTGCTCTCGCAATACTCTCAGCAACTTTTCTTCCTGTTCCAATGTTAGCGAATAAGAAATTATAACAGGTAATTCAGAAGAGTTTCCAAGAAATGCATACCTGAGATGGCTCGGGAGTAACTTCAGCTCCAGCTGCGGTGGTCTTCAATCGAGGGTTTGATCCGGTCTGTCTTTGGAAGTTCCAAACTTTCAATTGGTTGTGTCACTTTGAAACGAAACGGCGTGTCAAGATAGTTGATACATTCCATAATTTCAGCATCAAGCTCACTGTCAGACATGTTGGTGATGCAAGCTTCAAGTTTGTCTGTGGGAATTGTATCAGTATCTTGAATGATACTATCAACAACATCAATTCTGAAACATTCTTCTTCCTTTTCATCGCTCGGGAATTTCATGGCTTTGAAAACATTGAAAGTAACTTCTTGGTCCTGAACTTTCATGGTTAGTTATCCTTTTTGTACGTCAATCACAGTTTGACCTGTTGCCAAAAATGGTCTCCCAAGAATGATTGGAACATCTTTGTCTTCTTCCATATCAAGGATAATGAAATCAGCTGGGAGAATGAGTTTGTCAACTTTCACCAACACATCTTCAACCACTCCTCTTGGAAATGCGAGCGTCCGATCGGCAAGTTGCAAAGAGACAGAGGTAGGGCCATTGCTTCTCCAATCTGTAGTTTCCTGTAAATAGAAAAAGGCATCAAGTTAACACTAGCACCTAAATCACATAAAGCCTTACCGATGTAATGTTCTCCAATGGTGCACGGGACTGTGAAACTGCCAGGATCTTTCAACTTCTGGGGTAGCTTCCTCTGAATGATGGCACTGCATTCTTCCGTCAATGCTACTGTCTCGTAATCTCCCAATCTTATTTTCGTGAAAGAATATCTTTCATGAATTTGACATAGCGGGCATTTGTTCCAAGGCTTCTGCAAATGGAATGTTGATGTGCAGCTTTTTGAATACTTCCAGGAATCGAGCAAACTGCTTGTCCTTGTCCTTGTGTTTGTTTTTCTGAAGACGCTGAGGAAAAGGTGGAGGTGGAGTAATTGTTCTTTTTCCTTTGCTTCTTTTTCCCCATTGTTGCTCTGCTTCTTTTGGAACATCTTCAATGGTTGCCTTGATTCCAACATCTTTGTTGATTTCAGTACCACTTTTCAAGGTGATGGCTTGACATTGCTCCTTCCATCGGTTCCTTGGATTCAGTTCTGTGTTGCTGGGAAGATTTCCTGGTGGTTTATAAACTCTGAGCATTGGCCAGTTGTCCAATCTGATTTTCCAGTGCTTTGATAGAAGCTGATTGGTTCTGAATCATAGCATCTTATTTTTTTAACTGAGCCAGCACTTCTGCCATTACTGGTTCTTTTTCATGCTCCTGGCCTTTGTTATGTTGCTGGAATACAGGTGGTGGATTGTTCTGTTGCTGAAATCCTGGTGGTGGATTGTTCCTTTGTCCAGAATTGTTGCTCCATGAAAAATTGGGATGATTCCTCCACCCTGGGTTGTAGGTGTTGGAATATGGATTGTTTCCCTGTCTGTTGAAATTGTTGACATAATTCACCGTTTCTTCAGGTTGAGTTGGCTCTGGTGCTCCTCCATATGTTGAACTTGTTGCTCCAATGTTGCTTTGAGTGTTGAGAGTCTCCATGAATTTGCATATCTGGTCCAGTTTGGCACTAACTGCTGTGTTGGCTCCAACTTCATAATTCCTGCCTCAATTCTTTGAATCAAGCTCATTTCTGTTGGCCACAAGGAATTGTTATTGGCCATCTCTTCGATTAGGTCCCAGGCTTGATCTTCTCCTTTTGACATCAAAGCTCCTCCAGCAGCAGCATCAATAGTGGTTCTCATCAATCCAGAAAGTCCATTATAGAAAGTTTGGACTTGAAGCCATTTTGGAATCTCATGGTGAGGACATTTTCGGAGCAGATCTTTGTATCTTTCCCAAGCTTCGTACAGGGATTCTGAATCTTGCTGCACAAAAGATGTGATGTCATTCCTCAACTTTGCAGTTCTGGCTGGTGGAAAGTATTTTGCAAGGAATTTGGTGGCTAGAGTGTTCCATGTTGTGATGGAACCAGCTGATAGTGAATGTAGCCAGGCCTTTCTCTGTCTTTCAAAGAGTATGGAAAAACCCGCAATCTCATTGCTTCTTCAGCTCCTCGGTTGTAATTGAAAGTGCCGCAAACTTCCAGGAAGTTGTTGATGTGGGCGTTAGGATCTTCAGTTGCATTCCCCCCAAATTGTACTGACTGTTGAATCATCTGAATGCAAGTTTTGATATCTCCTGCATTTGCTGGTAATGGAGGAAGTACAATACAGGAAGTGAGGCCATCTACCACCGGAATGGTTCTGTCTCGAATGGGAATTGGTGGTGCAACCTCCAAAGGTTCAGGTTCCATGTTAACAATTGCTTCTTGGCCTTCTCTCTCGCCTTTCCCTTCTCAACTGTCTGATGGTTCTTTCAATCTCAGGGTCAAGCGGATGGATTTCAAAGCTTCTGGCTCGTCTCATTAAATGTCTGAGAACCTGAAACACAAGAAAACAAACAATAAGTAAAAAAAAATAAGATACAAGTAACAAATCTAACCCCTAAACTAATAGTAAAAGATAAATAAGTCCCCGGCAACGGCGCCAAAAACTTGACCGGCGTAATCACACACGTATAACGCAAGCGCACGTATCGTTCAAGTAGTATAAAAAGTATCGATCCCACGAGGACTTAAAACCTTTTTGTTATTAATTTATGGGGCCAACTGATTACCAGTATCTAACAGGTTGTTTGATTGATTGATTTGAAATGACGATGATTCTAAATTTAAAACAAGTAAATAAAATTGCTTAAAAGTAGGTTGAGAAAAATCCAAATTTATAAAAACTATCCAGGGTTGTGATTAATTCCAATATTATTTAGAAGATGAAGTGGTTATCTTAAAGTTGGGTAATATATTGATTTATTAACCTGGAACACTAATTTATGTAAAATCCTCTTCCGATGGTCAATTTCAAATACCTAGTATAATCCAATTGAACCATATGTCTATGTCAACCAAATTACCTAGATTCATTAAGATTAAGTTCCAATTATGGCTACCCCCGCCCGACAGGTATATTCCTATCCTATAAGGAAATCTATTAAAAGGGTTATCTATCCTCAAGGAAGATCGTGGGTTATTGAGTCTAAGGTCTTAAACTTAAAATCCCTATGTCTAGTTCATTTTAAGTTTACCTAATCAATTTTATTAATGGCCAGTTAATAAAAAGCATTAAGATTAAGACTCAATAAATAAATCTTTAAATTACCCAACCTATAATCTAACCCCTTATAAACCGGTTATATTGAAATTCATCACAACCCTAGATACTAACTTAGTTACAATACATAGCTATGGCTAATGAAAACTTAAAAGACATAAAATAAAAATGCTAAAAAGTAACTGCGAGAAAGTAAAAGCGGGAAAGTAAATGAAAATAAACTGCCAAGATAAAAGGAATTACTTTTACTAATTACTAACTTAGATATCTCCCTTAGTATAACATAATCACTTGTGAGATTAAAACCAACCGACCATATAGGAGGTACCCTGATTAAGTCAAGTTAAGTCCGACCAGCCATAAAGGCGGTAAAATTTTTCCATGAACCTGCCATGTAGGTGATAAAGAAATAACCAGCCATAAAGGCGGAACCAAAATTAAATTACCAACCGACCAATCTGGCGGTATCCTTGCTTAGTCAGGTTTAACAGTTTAAATTAAATATCCCACCGACCAATATAGCGGTATTCCTTTTTAAGTCAAATTTTAGAATAGTGAATATGTTGTGTCTAAGGGAGATTAATCTAAGATAGTAACAGTAAAAGAATTACCTTTCACCTCGGCAGAGGGAAGTTACCTCCTCATGGTTGAAAAAAAAAACTGAAAAGTAAAGAAGGGAAAGTGTTATGCGTAAAAGTAAATTACGGAAAGTAAAACTGAAAAGTAAAGAAAGAAGAAGTGCGAAAATGAAAATAATTACTGAAAACTAAAAATAAACAAACTAGATACAATCTTTTTATTTTTTCATTAAGGATTTCAAAGAAGAAATTATGAATTTTACAAATGAAATGGCTTGGTATTTATAGGCAAAATTTTGCCACCATCAAATCATCAATCAATTTCTCCACCAAATCCATTATTAATTTCTCCACTAATTACTCCACCAAATCCATAATTGCTCCACTAATTTCTTATCTTGTTTGGTGTTGATTTGATAATTTTTATTAATTAATATTTTGCTTTGAAAATGATTGATAATGACTTTTAATAATTACACTCCACACACTTCTGGATGGTTCATCAATTTAGGTCTTGAAATCATCAGAATTTGAAAATATTTTATCTTTCAAAGTTGTATATATTTGAATCTTCTTTAATCTGGAACTTGAATCAGCTCAATCCGATATCTGAGTAAAAAGTTATGCTCAAAATACGACAGATGCGCAAAACTGGAATTTCCAAAACTGCACTTCGTCAAAAACGCCCTTTCAAATTTCCAATCTCCAAAATTAATATATCAAGTCCAATAATTGCCCTTATTTGATCCACATTTCGTCCTAAATGATTTCATTGAGTCCCGATATTATTTTAACTGCAAAATAAAATAAACATATCAAAACGTTCATCAAACCCGAGAAACTAAACAAAATATTAAGTAAAAGGGCGGTAAATATTGATATATTTTCCGCTCATCAAGAAATTCAACCGAATGCATCGAATGGGCATCGCTTCATAGTAGTGGCCGTAGATTACTTCTCGAAGTGGGTGGAAGCCGAATCATTCCGCAATTTTTCAGCGAAACAGATGGCAAAGTTATAGCTCGGAACCTCATTTGTCGGTATGGTATGCCGCATCATGTAGTGACAGACAACAGAGTTCAGTTTCAAGGAGAGACGAAGGCAATGTTACAGAGGTACGAGATAGGCCACCACAAGTCATCACCGTACAAGACTATAAAGACGATTTTAGCCAAGATGACAGAAAATTGCAGAGATTGGGCCGAGAAATTACCGTATGCTTTGTGGGAGTATAGAACATCAGTAAGAACAGAAACATGGGCCACACCCTACTCTTTGGTCTATGGAATGGAAGTAGTATTTCTAGTAGAAGTGGAAATGCAGTCCATGAGGGTATTAGCTGAGGCAGAATTACCAGAACAGGAGTGGGCCGCACAGAGGTTTGATAAGTTAGCACTGCTGGATGAGAGGAGAATGAAGTCTTTGTATCACATGCAGTTGTATCAGAAGAGACTAGCCCGGGCATTCAACAAGAAAGTACGTCCCACCAAGATTAGAAATGGTGATTTTATACTTAAGCAGTCGAGGCCGTCGACGACAGATCCGAGAGGAAAATTCAGACCTAACTGGGAATGACCTTACATAGTGCAGAAGGTAATGGGAAATGGAGCAGTGAGGCTATCAGACTTGGAAGGAAACGAGTTCACCGAGCCGATCAACGTGGAAGATTGAAACAATACTTTGCCTGAGGAAGAAAGGACCGAGCAATCACCAAGGGAATTGGCAGAAGAACTAACCCAACGGAGTAGGAAAATCATTCATGCATACACGTAACATTGCATTCTTTCCGTGTTTGTTTTTATTTTGTGTTCGCAGGTTCGAAGAAAAGAGAAAGCGGCAGAAATGAGCCAAACAGCGTCAGCGCAGTATCAGTTTTGGGGATGAGTCCCAGGGGGCGAGGCCGACATCGATAATTTTTGGGGATAAGTCCCAGGCGGTGAGGCCCGTATTGGCTTGGGGGCAAAGCCCCACATCATCATCAGTTTGAGGGCGAGGTCCCTATTGTCAGCGGTGTTGGGTCGAGGTGCCCAGGGTCGAGGTGCCCCCGTTATCGGTCGTAGTTCCGGGATGCGTCCCAGGGTCGAGGTGCCCACTACATCATCAAAGTGAGGGCGAGGTCCCTATTGTCAGCGGTGTTGGGTCGAGGTGCCAAGGGTCGAGGTGCCCCCGTTGTCGGTTGTAGTTCCGGGATGCGTCCCAGGGTCGAGGTGCCCACTACACCATCAGTTTGAGGGCGAGGTCCCTATTGTCAGCGGTATTGGGTTGAGGTGCCCAGGGTCGAGGTGCCCCCGTTGTCAGTTGCAGTTATTGGGATGCGTCCCAGGATCGAGGACCACTGCAACACCAACTCAGCTCGAGGAGACAGACGAGCCAGGTAAGTGAAAATACATTGCATAACTTTGATAGGATTGTTGAAAGTCACACACTGCACAAGTCCCACCAAAGTGGGGGCGACTGTAGGCATTGCATTTTTGCATGTGAAACCCGATGATGAGTCTCAGTTGGAGGCACTACCTTTTAAGTCGCGGAAGCCACGGGAAACGGACGTCGGAAGGGAGGAGTCAAGAATTGACTCATATTCGGATTAAGTTTGCTGGTTTAGCTTCGAGTTACTTGTTGGTTTTCCGTTTTAAAAATTATTCCCGGCCCAAAATACTCACAAATCACCTAACCTCGGCCAAAAATCCCCGCAAGCCCCTTGGCCTTGACCAAAAACCCCCACAAGCCCACAAACCTAACCGACCTTAACACCTGAAACCAGCCCCTTTACACCCTAAAAAACTGTCTCGAAACCCTTCCAAAACTGCCCAGTAAAACTGCCCTAAAACTGCCTAAAACAGTCCCGTATTTACCATAAAACTGCACCAGAAAATACAACCCAAACATCAGTGAAACAGAGTGAAAACAGCAGCCCGAACAGTGGAACATCGAGGAAAGACGTTGAGTTAGTGAACCGAAAGATTTGTGGATCATTCACCCTTCCAACGGACGTGTAACGCCATTTCGTGAGATGACAGAAGAGGTTAGACCTGAGGGCGCCCTTTTTTTATCTTTCGTTTATTTTATTTATTTTAAAAATATTATCACATGAGAGTCGTTTGAGGCATGATATGATTGTTGGATGAGCGGAATATGTGTTCCCTTTTATGGTATATAGGATGGAAACCCGGACGTAAATTCCGTAGCCGAATCCGAATGGACGGTAGTGCGGTTTGTACTCGGGATACAATGCCACGTACCAGTTAAGAGACATGTATTTCGTCTCATCCAAACTTGTGTTTGAGCATGTTGTAGTTCGTAGGTCATTTATTTTTTATTAAAGCATGATTAGGTGGTAAGCATGTTATTCATCTTAAGCATGATTTAGTCGATAGAAAGTTATTTATCTTCAAGCATGATTACGTTATTTTCACATTAGGGATTTAATTTATATTTATGCTTAGGTTCTTATTTATTTTCCGCATTAGATAATTGAGCATGCTTGTGTGATGATTGTATGTTATTGCGTGTTTGCCGTTATGACAACTTTGAAGTATGCGAACTTAGATATATGTTCTCATTGTTATTATTATGCATGCGGACTTAGGCGTAGATTAACCTTGAGCATGAATGTTGAATAGATTCGGTTAAGATATTGCATAAATCACATCATCACAAATGGCATAAGTAATGGACCATTCCGAACCCAACATGTTTGAGGTCTTCCCTTGCGACGGGTGAGTGCAGCCTTAAATCTTTATCCCGGTTCACACCGGGTGGCGACTCCATGTTATTTCGTACTTCCCAACTAGGCCGCGAGCCTAGAACAGAAAGCGTCGTCAAGTTCTGTGTCCCACAGTAATTAAATTTTCTTACCGCCTATATGGCAGGTTTATTTTGGTTTCGCCTTTATGGCTGGTTGGACTTAATTTGACAAAATCAGGTTACCGCCTATATGACTGGTTGGTAAAATTATCACAAGTTAATTTATTATATTAAGGGAGATATCTAAATAGTAAATAGTAAAAGTTGATCCTTTTACCTAAGCATTTTATTTTATTGTAATTTACTTTTCAGCTTTTACTTTACAGCAATTACTTTTCAGCATTTTTACTTTATGTCTTTTACTTTTAAGTTTTTACTAGCCCTAGTTATATGTTGTAACTAAGTTAGTTATCTGGGGTTGTGATGAATTCTAATATCACCGGTTTATAAGGGGTTATTTTATAGTTTGGGTAATTTAAAGGTTTACTTATTAAGTCTTAAGCTTAATGCGTCTTGTTAATTGGCCACTAATAAGATTGATCTGGTAAATCTAAAATAAACTTGACAAATGAATTTTAGGTTTCAGCCTTAGACTTAATAGCCCACGATCTTCCTTTAGGATAGATAACCCTTTAATAGATTTCCTTACAGGATAGACATATACCTGTCGGGCGGGGGTAACCATAATTGGAACTTAAACTTAATGAATCCAGGTAATTTGGTTGACATAGACATATGGTTCAATTGGGTTATACTGGGTATTTACGTCTGACCATCGACAGAGGCTTTCGCATAATTTAGTGTTCCAGATTAGTAAACCGATTTATAACACAAATATGAAATAACCACTTCATCTTTTAAAAGATAATAGAAAGATTCACAACCCTAGATAGTTTTATAATATTGAATTTTCATAAACCTATTTTCGTGTAATTTTATTTACTTGTTTTTAAATTCAAAATCTTCACCATTTCAAATCAACTTGTTAGATACTAGTAATCATTTGACCTCATAAATTAATAGATTAGGTATTAAGTCCTCGTGGGATCGATACTTTTTATACTACTTGAACGATACGTTGACCGGTGCAATCACAAGCGTATAACGTAAGCGCACGTATCGTTTAAGTAATATAAAAAGTATCGATCCCACAAGGACTTAATACCTAATCTATTAATTTTATGAGGTCAAATGATTATCTGTATCTAACATGTTGATTGATTGATTTGAAATGGTGAAGATTTTGAATTTAAAAACAAGTAAATAAAATTGCACAAAAATAGGTTTAAGAAAATTCAATATTAGGAAACTATCTAGGGTTGTGAATCTTTCTAATATCTTTTAAAAAATGAAGTGGTTATTTCATGTTTGTGTAATAAATCGGTTTACTAACCTAGAACACAAAATTATGCGAAAGCCTCTGTCGATGGTCAGACGCAAATACCCAGTATAACCCAATTGAACCATATGTCTATATCAACCAAATTACCTGGATTCATTAAGATTAAGTTCCAATTATGGCTACCCCCGCCCGACAGGTATATGTCTATCTTGTAAGGAAATCTATTAAAGGGTTATCTATCCTTAAGGAAGATCGCGAGCTATTAAGTCTAAGGCTGAAACCTAAAATTCAATTGTCAAGTTTATTTCAGATTTACAAGATCAATCTTATTAGTGGCCAATTAACAAGACGCATTAAGCTTAAGACTTAATAAGTAAACCTTTAAATTACCCAAACTATAAAATAACCCCTTATAAACCGGTGATATTAGAATTCATCACAACCCCAGATAACTGGCTTAGTTACGACACATATTTACGGGTAGTAAAAACTTAAATAAAATAAAAGACATAAAGTAAAATACTGAAAATTAAATGCTGAAAGTAAATTTCTGAAAAGTAAATGCTGAAAGTAAATTGCTGAAAGTAAATGACTGAAAAGTAAATGCTGAAAGTAAAATGCTGAAAGTAAATTGCTGAAAAGTAAATGCTGAAAGTAAATTGCTGAAAAGTAAATAAAGTAAAAGTACAATAAAAGAAAATGCTGAGGTAAAAAGATCCTATTTTATTACTTATATTTTAGATATCTCCCTTAATATAATATATTAACTTTGCATGATAATTACCAACCAGCCATATAGGCGGTATTCAGATTAAGTCAAATTAATAATTAATTACCAACCGACCAATCAGGCGGTATCCAGTTTAGTCAGGTTAAAACCAATTTAAATAATTACCAACCGACCAATATGGCGGTATCCTCGTTAAGTCAGGGTTTAACTAGTTCATATATTATAATTAATGGAGATTAATCAAAATATTAGTAATAAAAGTTTTACCTTTTATCCCAGCAAAGGGGAGTTACCTCCTAATTAGTGAAAAGTAAAAACTGAAAATTAAAGAAAGAAAAGTACTGTGCGTAAAAGTAAATTGCGGAAAGTAAAAACTGAAAACTAAAGAAAAGAAAGTGCGAAAGCGGAAATTAATTACTGAAAGCTGTAAATAAATAAACAAGATACAATATTCTTAGTATTCTTAAGGAATTCCTTAGAAGAAAGTATGAATTTACAAATGAAATGACTTGGTATTTATAGGCAAAATTTTGCCTCCATCAAATCATCCACCAAATCCATTATTAATTGCTCCACTAATTGCTCCACCAAATACATTATTAATTACTCCACTAATTGCTTATCATGTTTGGTGTTAATTTGATAATTTTTATTATTTATTTATTAATTTATTTTTTGCTTTGAAAATGATTGAAAATGACTTTAATAATTACACACAACACACCTCTGGATGGTTCATCCATTTCGGGCATGAAATCTTCAGAATTCGAAATTATTTTGTCTTTCAAAGTTGTAGATATTTGAGTCTTCTTTAATCTGGAACTTGAATCAGCTGAATCCGATATCGGAGTAAACAGTTATGTCCAAAATACGACAGATGCGCAAAATTGGAATTTCCAAAACTGCACTTCGTTGAAACGCCCTTTCAAGTTTCCAATCTCCAAAATTAATATGTCAAGTCCAATTTTTGCCCTTATTTGACCCACATTTCGTCCTAAATGATTTCATTGTATCCCAATATTATTTTATCTGCAAAATAAACTAATACACATCAAAACGTTTATCAAACTCGAGAAACTAAACAAAATATTAAGTAAAAGGGGCTGTAAATATTGATATATTTTTCGCTCATCACACCCCTAAACCTTACATTTTTCTAGTCCTCGGGCAAAACAACAAAATAAAATACAAGAAACAATTAAAATTAAACTAAGCCACTTTCGTAGGGATCACGGTTGCATTTAGCATATGCAACAAGCCTTTAAACCCCTAGGTGTCCCTAGTGGACGAGTTATAGTCTCGTGAGGGTTTACAGCAATGATACCCACAAGCGTTTTACAAAAGTAAAAAGATAATAAAGCTAATGCACACAAAAGGAAAAAGACAAGAGAAAAGAGAATAAATGAGTTAGTGACTAATCAGGTGAAACTTCTACTCCAAGTTACTAGTTGTTTTCTTTCTTTCTAAATTACTGAATAAGTAAATTCTCCGATAATATTTACCATTCTCCATATTCACAGCCGAAAAAATATTAATCAACTCATTTTTGGCCACAACAGTCACAAGTGCAGTTGATAAGAGAGTAATATTTTTGTCCTAAGTTTTATCAGAATTCACACCTTTTTGCAGCAATGGAATAATTTTTCTGATTTTTCTTTGATTTTTTATTTATTTATATACAATATCTTCCATCTATGTAGCGAGTGTTGGGTCGGTGGCTCCCAAACTAGTTGGCTTTAGGGCATCAGGTGTTAAGACACCCCTACAGAATTAATTACTCAGACTTCAGATATATATATTTTTGCAACATCTTTGATCCATGTAGCGAACTTTGGGACAGTGACTCCCAAACCAGTTGGCTTTAGGGCACTATGTGTTAAAACACCCTTACAGACTTAATAACTCGGATCTCAGACATTTTTTTTACTCCATCACTTTTTGAGATGCTGCCTCCAATTAAACTAGAGCACTGAATATTACAAACTTTTCAATTATAGCTCATGTCCGTATGATACTATGCATGTTGATAATACTTGCTAACTAAGCATATGAGGATCCATTTTAGTCAGTATTATGGAGAATTCACAAATTAAATAATTCAAAAGGAAATAAACAAAAATTAACTTGTTCTGAATTAGGTTTGAGATACGTCTCAGGAGTGGAAACTCCTTACTCAGTTATCTCTTATCAATTTCACATTTTTAGTCAAAAAAAAAAACACAAAAATGCAAAATATTTTTGTAATTTTTGAAAAATTTTCAATTTTTTGAAAAATTTTAGACTAAAAATAAAAACAACACACAACTAAAAACAAGATACTAATCAACTAATTCCCTCCCCCAAACCTAAATGAGACATTGTCCCCAATGTCGTAAACAGTAGAAGAAGAGTTTAGAAGATAGTACCTGGTTAACTGAAATTCTACACGAAAAGTTAAAGGTTAAGATCCAGATTAATCCGATGCCTCTTACCACGATCGTCCTCGGACCCATTTATCTTTGAAAGGATATGGTCAATTTGTGGTTCATAGGCTAAGATTTGGTCAATTAGATCCGGAGCAGTTCTGGCAGTAAATAGGAGTTCTTTCATAGGTTTTGACACGAACCCATTTCTCCGGGCATCATCAAGAAACACACAAAGAAAATCATTAAATCCTTCAACGTTGTACAGTCCAAGCAGTTTCTGGTGTATGTTCAGGTTCGCCCAAGATAACACTGTAAAAATTTCATCCAATGTACCCAAGCCACCTGGCAAAGCAATAAAAGCATCAGAACGGTTAATCATTTCTACCAGTCGTTCAGACATACATGAAACAATTAGCTCTTCTCCGTTTGATGGTCCAATAAGATTTGCCTCTGCCAAGGGTTTTGGGATGATTTCCAAAACGTGATTGCCTCCTTATTGTACAACCTTTGAAACGATCCCCGTAAGTCCAAGATTGCCTCCGCCATATACTAAGTGCATATTCATTGCAGCTAAGACTCGACCCAATTCCTGTGCTGCTTCTACGTATTGTGGCTTAACACCAACACTAGTACCGCAAAACACACATATATTTTCAACTCGTCTTCTTGAAGCGGCTTCCATGTTTTACTCTGGATGTCTTCAAAAGTGCAATGATGAGTTGAATTTATAACACTTGAAAAGGATTAGTAAAATAATAGCACTAGTACCTGCCAAATGCCAATTATTAGTTAATAGTAAAATAAATCGTGATAGTCAAAAAGGTCTGGATCCTGTCGGAGAAAATAAAAGAAAACAACAAAACAAATTACAATTATTAGGAAAAGACAAAGAGATATAATATCTATAAATATTTACGGTTTAATTGACGTCTATGCGTCAGGGACAAGCTTCCCATCCAATTTTCTTATAAATTGGCAAACATGGTCTTTTTTAGTCAGATTCCTGAGACTTAACTATTGTCATTCTTTTTGGAATTGTGCTTATAACACACGAATATCGTGATACACACATCCACTGGGATGCGTCTCAAGAGTTTTAGATATGTCATCCAAAGACTCCTTACTCAAGCCATCCCTAATGAAATTAATCTTATCTTCGCGGTTATCAGACATCATTCCTAAAGAACGACAATGAGTATCACAAAACATACGAGCACATTTATAACAGACACACATTCTTTTGGCTCTTCTCTTTTTAGCATAGGTGCTTCTTCCTAAACCAGGCAGATGTGAAATAAAAGAGTCAGAAGACTCACCTGCCAATCGGACCCGTGCTTCAATAATCCAACGAATGTCAGTAGGAATACCTTTGATCATCAGTAACCTCATCAGTTCCAAGCGAGCTTTGTAGACTTTCATCAGAGATTTTTGAGGGAGAGAAGGAAATTGCTTGTGAAGATTTGCAAGAACTTCTTCCATCCTGAAATGACTTAACCTGCAAAAACTAAACGTACAAATTGAAATCGCACCAAATCTCAATATATATACACAAATTGCATGGGTTGCCTCCCTGTGAGCGCTAAGTTTAACGTCGACAGCTAGACGTGACTTCTCGAACGTTAGGCTGGATCTGAAAGTGTGACACTTTCTTTTTGTCGCTCAAATGATTCTCCCCAGTAGTGATTGACACGCTTGTTTTTAACCTTGAATGTTTTGTTGGAGTCAGGATCATGTATCTCAACGGATCTATCTGGTAAAACTTTGGTGATCACAAATGGACCTGACCACCGTGATTTTGGCTTCCATGGGAAGAATTTCACCCTTGATTTGTTTAACAGTACCTTCTGCCCTAGTTCCAATTGTATGCGCACTAACTTCTCATCATGTCTTTTCCTTGCCTTTTCTTTGTACAATTTGGCATCCTCAAAAGGCTGATTGTGAAATTCCTCCAATTCGTTGAGCTGGTGGAACTTTTTCTCTTCTGTTGCTTGTAGTACAAGAATTGGCTTTTTCAGTGCAAAAGACGCTTTATCTTCAAGCTCCACAGGCAATTGACATGTTTTAAGTTTGTCAATAGAACTTTGCATTGCATTGGAGTTCTGAATGGTACTGTGTATCACATCAAGTCTGAAACATTCCTCATTCTTTTCATCATCTGGGAAATTCATGGCCTTGAAAACATTGAATGTTACTTCTTGGTCTTGTACCCTCATGGTTAATTCTCTTTTTTGTACATCAATAATAGTTCGACCTGTAGCCAAGAATGGTCTCCCGAGGATGATTGGCACGTCTACGTCTTCCTCTATATCAAAGATAATAAAATCTGATGGGAAAATGAATTTGTCAACTTTGACCAGCACATCTTCAACTACACCTCTCGGAAATACGAGCGTTCTATCAACAAGTTGTAGAGAGACTGTGGTGGGCATTGTTTCTCCAATCTGGAGTTTCCTAAAAATAGAAAAAGGCATCAAGTTAACACTAGCACCTAAATCACATAAAGCCTTACCAAAGTCATGTTCTCCTATGGTGCAAGGAACATTGAAACTGCCAGGATCTTTCAATTTTGGAGGAAGTTTCCTCTGAATGATAGCGCTGCATTCTTCTGATAATGCTACTGTCTCGTAATCTCCCAATCTCCACTTTCGTGAAAAAATATCTTTCATGAATTTTTCATAGCTGGGCATTTGTTCCAACGCTTCTACAAATGGAATGTTGATATGCAGCTTTTTGAACACCTCCAAGAATCGAGCAAATTGATTGTCCAGTTTGTTTTTCTGAAGACGCTGAGGAAAATGTGGAGGTGGATTGATCTGTTCTTTTTCTTTTGCTTCTTTTTCCTCCATCTGTTGCTTTGTTTCTTTTGGAACTTCCTCAGCAGTTATTTTGGCTCCAACATCTTTGTTGATTTCAGTACCACTTTTTAACATGATGGCATGACATTGTTACTTTCCCATGTTCCTTGGATTTGGCTCTGTGTTGCTGAGAAGAGTACTTGGTGGTCTGTAACTCTGAGCATTGGCCGGTTGTCCCATTTGATTCTCCAGTGCTTTGATAGAAGCTGAATGACTTTGATTCAATGCCATTTGATTTTGAACCATAGCTGCTAAAGCATCGTATTTTGCTTCTTGCTTCTTTAACTGGGCCAACACTTCTATTATTCCTGGTTTTTTTTCATGCTCCTGGCCTTTGTTCTGTTGCTGGAATCCATCCGGGTGGTGGGTTGTTCATTTGCCCTGAATTGTTACTCCATGAAAAATTGGGATGATTCCTCCACCCTGGGTTGTAGGTGTTGGAATATGCATTATTCCCCTGACTGTTGAAATTGTTGACGTAGTTCGCCGTTTCTTTATGTTGAATTGGTTCTGGTGCTCCTCCTATGGTGAACTTGTGGTTCCAGCAATGTTCACAACTTGCGTGCTAAGTGTTTCTAGACATTTGCATATCTGATCCAGCCTGGTATTTACTGCTGTGTTTGCTTCAACTTCATAAATTCCTGTAATTCTTTGAATCATGCTCATGTCTGTTGGCCACAATAAATTGTTGTTAGCCATTTCCTCGATTAAGTCCCAGGCTTGATCTTATCCTTTTCCTATTAAAGCTCCTCCAGCAGCATCATCAATTATGGTTGTCATTAGTCCAGAAATTCCATTGTAGAAGGTTTGGACTTGTAGCCACTTTGCGATCTCATGATGAGGATATTTCCGGAGTAAATCTTTGAATCTTTCCCAAGCTTCGCAAAGGGATTCTGAATCTTGTTGCACGAAGGATGTGATGTCATTCATCAACTTTACAGTTCTGGCTGCTGGAAAGTACTTTGCAAGGAATTTGGTGGCTAGAGTGTTCCAAGTTGTGATGGAACCTGCTGGTAGTGAATGTAGCCAAGCTTTAGCTCTGTCCTTCAAGGAGTATGGAAAAACACGCAGTCTCATTGCTTCATCAGCTGCTCGGTTGTAATTTAAAGAACCGCAAACTTCCAGGAAGTTGCTGATGTGGGAATTAAGATCTTCAGTTGCATTTCCCCCAAACTGTACTAACTGCTGAATCATCTTGATGCATGTTTTGATGTCACACCCATTTGATGCTAAAAGAGGAAGTACAATACAGGAAATTAAGCCATCGACCACCGGAATGGTTCTGTCTCGAATGGGTATCGGTGGTGCAACTTCCAAAGGTTCAGGTTCCATGTTGACTAAAGCTTCTTGGCATTCTCGCCATTCCCTTCTCAAGTGTCTGATGGTTCTTTCAATTTTAGGTCAAGCAGTCGGAGTTCAAAGCTTCTGGTTCGTCTCATGTAGTTTTTGAGAACTTGAAACACAAGAAAACAAAAACAATAAGTAAAAAGAAATTAGATACAAGTAACGTATCTAACCCCAAAACTAATAGTGAAAGATAAATAAGTCTTCGGCAACGGCGCCAAAAACTTGACCGGTTCAATCACACGCGTATAACGCCAGCGCACGTATCGTTCAAGTAGTATAAAAAGTATCGATCCCACGAGGACTTAATACCTAATCTATTAATTTTATGAGGTCAAATGATTACTTGTATCTAACAGGTTGATTAATTGATTTGAAATGATGAAGATTTTGAATTTAAAAACAAGTAAATAAAATTACACAAAAATAGGTTTAAGAAAATTCAATATTAAGAAACTATATTGGGTTGTGAATCTTTCTAATATCTTTTATAATGAAGTGGTTATTTCATGTTTGTGTTTTAATCGGTTTACTAACCTGGAACACTAAATTATGCGAAAGCCTCTGTCGATGGTCAGACACAAATACCCAGTATAACCCAATTGAACCATATGTCTATGTCAACCAAATTACCTGGATTCATTAAGATTAAGTTCCAATTATGGCTACCCCCGCCCGATAGGTATATGTCTATCTTTTAAGGAAATCTATTAAAAGGTTATCTATCCTTAAGGAAGATCGTGAGCTATTAAGTCTAAGGCTGAAACCTAAAATTCCTTTGTCAAGTTTATTTCAGATTTACCAGATCAATCTTATTAGTGGCCAATTAACAAGACACATTAAGCTTAAGACTTAATAAGTAAACCTTTAAATTACCCAAACTATAAAATAACCCATTATAAACCGGTGATATTAGAATTCATCACAACCCTAGATAACTGGCTTAGTTACGACACATATTTACGAGTAGTAAGAACTTAAATAAAATAAAAGACATAAAGTAAAATACTGAAAATTAAATGCTGAAAAGTAAATGCTGAAAGTAAATTACTGAAAAGTAAATGCTGAAAGTAAATTGCTGAAAAGTAAATTACTGAAAAGTAAATGCTGAAAGTAATTGCTGAAAAGTAAATTGCTGAAAAGTAAATGCTGAAAGTAAATTGCTGAAAAGTAAATAAAGTAAAAGTACAATAAAAAAAATGTGAGGTAAAAAGATCATCTTTTATTACTTATATTTTAGATATCTCACTTAATATAATATATTAATTTTGCAAGATAATTACCAACCAGCCATATAGGCGGTATCCAGATTAAGTCAAATTAATAATTAATTACCAACCGACCAATCAGGCGATATCCAGTTTAGTCAGGTTAAAACCAATTTAAATAATTACCAACCGACCAATATGGCGGTATCCTTGTTAAATCAGGTTTTAACTAGTTTATATATTATAATTAAGGAAGATTAATCTAAATATTAGTAATAAAAGTTTTACCTTTTACCCCAGCAAAGGGGAGTTACCTTCTCATTACTGAAAAGTAAAAACTGAAAATTAAAGAAAGAAAAGTACTGTGCGTAAAAGTAAATTTCGGAAAGTAAAAACTGAAAAGTAAAGAAAAGAAAATGCGAAAGCGGAAATTAATTACTGAAACCTGTAAATAAACAAACAAGATACAATCTTCTTAGTATTCTTAAGGAATTCCTTAGAAGAAAGTATGAATTTACAAATGAAATGGCTTGGTATTTATAGACAAAATTCTGCCTCCATCAAATCATCCACCAAATCCATTATTAATTGCCCCACTAATTGCTCCACCAAATCCATTATTAATTACTCCACTAATTGCTTATCATGTTTGGTGGTGATCTGATAATTTTTATTATTTATTTATTTATTTATTTTTTGCTTTGAAAATGATTGAAAATGACTTTAATAATTACACACAACATACTTATGGATGGTTCATCAATTTCGGGAATGAAATATTCAGAATTCGAAATTATTTTGTCTTTTAAAGTTGTAGATCTTTGAGTCTTCTTTAATTTAGAACTTGAATCAGCTCAATCTGATATCAGAGTAAAACGTTATGCCCGAAATACGACAGATGCACAAAATTGGAATTTCCAAAACTGCACTTCGTTGAAACGCCCTTTCAAGTTTCCAATCTCCAAAATTAATATTTCAAGTCCAATTTTTGCCCTTATTTGACCCACATTTTGTCCTAAATGATTTCATTGTGTCCCAATATTATTTTATCTACAAAATAAACTAAAACACATCAAAACATTCATCAAACCCGAGAAACTAAACAAAATATTAAGTAAAATGGGCGGTAAATATTGATATTTTTTCCTCTCATCATACGTGCGCTTGCGTTATACGCGTGTGTGTAAGCACCGGTCAAGTTTTTGGCGCCGTTTCCGGGGCTTATTTATCTTTCACTATTAGTTTAGGGGTTAGATACGTTACTTGTATCTAATTTTCTTTTTTACTTATTGTTTTTGTTTTCTTGTGTTTCAGGTTCTCAGAAACTACATGAGACGAACCAGAAGCTTTGAACTCCGACCGCTTGACCCAGAAATTGAAAGAACCATCAGACAGTTGAGAAGGGAAAGGCGAGAAGGCCAAGAAGCAATCATTAACATGGAACCTGAACCTTTGAAAGTTGCACCACCGATTCCCATTCGAGACAGAACCATTCCGGTGGTTGACAGACTCATTTCTTGTATTGTACTTCCTCCTTTCCCAGCAAATGCGGGTGACATCAAAACATGCATCCAGATGATTCAGCAGTCAGTACAGTTTGGGGGAAATGCAACTAAAGATCCTAATGCTCACATCAGTAACTTCTTGGAAGTTTGCGGTATTTTCAATTACAACCGAGCAGCTGAAGAAGCAATGAGACTGTGGGTTTTTCCATATTCCCTGAAAGACAGAGCTAAAACTTGGCTACATTCGTTACCAGCAGGTTCCATCATAACTTGGAACACTCTAGCCACCAAATTCCCTGCAAAGTACTTTCCACCAGCCAGAACTGCAAAGTTGAGGAATGACATCACATCCTTCGTGCAACAAGAATCAGAATCCCTTTGCGAAGCTTGGGAAAGATTCAAAGATTTACTCCGGAAATGTCCTCATCATGAGATCACAAAGTGGCTACAAGTCCAAACCTTCTACAATGGACTTTCTGGAATAATGAGAACCACAATTGATGCTGCTGCTGGAGGAGCTTTGATGGCAAAATGAGAAGATCAGGCCTGGGACTTAATTGAAGAAATGGCCAACATCAATTCTTTATGGCCAACAGAAAAGAGCATGATCCAAAGAATTGCAGGAATTTATGAAGTTGGAGCCAACATAGCACTGAATTCCAAGCTGGATGTGATTTGCAAAAATCTGGAAACTCTTGACATGAAAGTTAATGGTGGATCCACAAGTTCACCATTTGGAGGAGTACATGAGTTAGAATCTTACAACCAACAAGAAGAGACAGTGAACTATGTCAACAGACAGGGGAACAATCCATATTCCAACACCTATAACCCAGGGTGGAGGAATCACCCCAATTTCGCATGGAGCAACAATTCAGGGCAAAAGAACTACCTACCATCTGGATTCCAACAACCAAATAAAAGCCAGGAGCATGAAAAAGAACCAGGAATAATAGAAGTGCTGGCCCAGTTGAAGAAGCAAGAAGCAAAATACGATGCTTTAGCAGCTATGGTTCAAAATCAAGTAGCATTTAATCAAAGCCATTCAGCCTCTATCAAAGCACTGGAGAATCAAATGGGACAACTGACAAATTCTCAGAGTTACAGACCACCATGTAATCTTCCCAGCAACGCAAAACCAAATCCAAGGAACCGAAGGAAGAAGCAATGTCAAGCCATCACCTTGAAAAGCGGTACTGAAATCAACAAAGATGTTGGAATCAAGGCAACAATTGAGGAAGTTTCAAAAGATGCAGTGCCACAGATGGAGGAAAAAGAAGCAAAGGAAAAAGAAAAAGATCATATCACTCAACCTCCACATTTTCCACAATGACTTCAGAAAAAAAAATTGGACAAGCAGTTTGCTCGATTCCTGTAGGTGTTCAAAAAGCTTCACATCCACATTCCATTTGCAGAAGCCTTGGAAGAATTGCCCAGCTATGTAAAATTCATGAAATACATTCTTTCACGAAAACAGAGATTGGGAGATTACGAGACAGTAGCATTGACGGAAGAATGCAGTGCCATCATTCAGAGGAAACTTCCCCCAAAGTTGAAAGATCCTGGCAGTTTCACTGTCCCATGCACCATTGGAGAACACTATATCGATAAGGCTTTATGTGACTTAGGTGCAAGTGTTAATTTGATGCCTTTTTCTATTTATAGGAAACTGTAAATTGGAGAAGCAATGCCTACCTCAGTCTCATTGCAACTTGCTGATCGAACACTCACATTTCCGAGGGGTGTTGTTGAAGATGTGCTGGTCAAAGTCGACAAACTCATTCTTCCAGCAGATTTCATTATCCTTGACATGGAAGAAGACAAAGATGTACCTATCATCATTGGAAGACCATTCTTGGCGACATGACGAACTGTGATTGATGTACAAAAAGGAGAACTGACCATGAAAGTTCAAGACCAAGAAGTTACCTTCAATGTTTTCAAACCAATGAAATTCCCGAGCGATGAAAATGAAGAAGAATGTTTCAGAATTGATGTTGTTGATAGTATCGTTCAGGATACTGATACAACTCCCACAGACAAACTTGCAACTTGCATCACCAATATGACTGACAATGAGCTAGATGCTGTAATCCTGGAATATATCAACTACCTTGACAAACCATTCCGATTCAAAGCGACACCACAAGTGGAAAGCCTGGAACTGCCAAAGAAAGATCGAATCAAGCCTTCGATTGAAGAACCACCACAGCTGGAGCTGAAGTTGCTTCCGAGCCATCTCAGGTATGCATTTCTTGGAAACTCTTCTGAATTACCTGTTATTATTTCTTCTTCACTAACATTAGAGCAGAAAGAAAAGTTGCTGAGAGTATTACGAGAGCACAAAAGAGCCATTGGCTGGACTATAGCAGACATTCGAGGCATTAGTCCATCATTTTGCATGCACAAGATTCTGATGAATGATGAGTACAAACCCACAGTGGAGCATCGACAGAGACTCAATCCAATCATGAAGGAAGTCGTAAAGAATGAAATCATCAAATGGTTGGATGCTGGCATCATTTACCCCATCTCAGATAGTACTTGGGTGAGTCCTATGCAGTGTGTGCCGAAGAAAGGAGGAATCACTGTGGTTACCAATGAAAAGAACGAGCTAATCCCAACCAGAACGGTGACTGGATGGAGAGTATGCATGAACTATCGAAATCTGAACAAAGTAACACGGAAGGACCATTTTCCGCTGCTATTCATTGATCAGAAGCTGGACAGACTGGCGGGACATGAGTTCTATTGTTTTCTGGATGGATATTCAAGGTACAATCAGATTGCCATCGCACCAGAAGATCAGGAGAAAACTACCTTTACATGTCCCTATGGTATTGCTTTCCGTAGGATGCCATTTGGATTATGTAATGCTCCTGCCACATTTCAGCGTTGCATGATGGCCATATTCTCAGACAGGCTGGGGAGTAGAGTATGGAGGTTTTCATGGATGATTTCTCTGTGTTTGGAGACTCTTTTGACCACTGCTTACAAAATCTGGAACAAGTATTACAAAGATGCGAAGATACCAACCTGGTACTCAACTGGGAGAAATGCCACTTCATGGTGCAGGAAGGCATTGTTCTTGGACACCGGATCTCACAAAAGGGAATCGAGGTAGACAAAGAAAAGATTGAAACAATTGAAAAACTATCTCCACCGACATCAGTCAAAGGGATTCGGAGTTTTTTTGGACATGTAGGTTTTTAAAGGAGATTTATCAAAGACTTTTCCAAGATTGCTAAACCTCTTTGCAATCTTCTGGAGAAGGATGTGCCTTTAAACTTCACCAAAGAATGCCAGAAAGCTTTTGAGATCTTAAAACAAAAGCTGATTTCTGCCCCCATCATTGTAGCCCCAGACTGGACCCTTCTATTTGAAGTAATATGTGATGCTAGTGATTTTGCTGTAGGTACAGTTTTGGGACAACGCAAAGCAAATATTTTCCACACCATCTACTACTCCAGCAGAACTTTGAATGAAGCTCAACTCAACTACACAACCACTGAAAAGGAGTTGCTCGCAGTTGTGTATGCTTTTGACAAATTTCGCTCATATCTGCTGGGTCCCAAAGTGGTGGTCTACACAGATCATTCATCCATCAAATATCTGATCACGAAGAAAGATGCCAAACCCATATTGATCCGTTGGATACTTCTTCTGCAAGAATTTGACGTGGAGATCAGAGACATGAAATGGACAGAAAACCAAGTGGCAGATCATCTATCGAGGCTCGAGAATGGAGAGAAACAGCTGGCAAAGATCTGTTAATCAAATAAACTTTTCCATATGAATAGCTGTTTGCCATGAAACAACAAGATGCTCCTTGGTATGCTGACTATGTCAACTACATTGTGTCAGGAAAATGGTCGTTGGAATGGAAAACTCAGCAACGGAAGAAATTTTTCAAAGAAGTCAAGCACTATGTCTGGGATGAGCCATACCTGTTAAAATGGTGTGCTGATCAATTATTGAGACGGTGTGTTCCACAGGAGGAGGTCAACAGTGTTCTGCAACACTGCCATTCATCACCATATGACGGACACTTTAGCGGAAATAAAACTGCAGCCAAAGTCCTACAATCAGGTTTGTTCTGGCCCACTCCTTTTAAAGATGCTTATCTTTTTGCTCTTCAATGTGACAGGTGCCAGAGAATGGGGAATATTTCGAGGAGAAATGAAGGACCATTGCAAAACATTCTGGAAGTGGAGATATTCGATGTGTGGGGTATAGATTTCATAGGACCCTTTGTTCCATCATTCAGAAACCTGTACATCCTGGTTGCTGTAGACTACGTCTCTAAATGGGTTAAAGCAATTGCACTACCATCCAATGATTCAAAAGTGGTGATCAAATTCCTGAAAAAGAACATTTTCACTTGGTTCGGAACACCTCGGGCAATTATCAGTGATGGTGGCTCACATTTCTACAACAGATACTTTGATGCACTCCTATCCAAATACAGAGTTACTCACAAGGTTGCAACTGCTTATCATCCATAGTCAAATGGACAGGTTGAAGTTTCAAATAGAGAAATCAAAAGAATCTTGGAGAGAACCATTGGATCAATAAGGAGGGACTGGTCAAAAAAACTGGATGACGCATTATGGGCCTATCGGATAGCTTACAAGACACCCATTGGTATGTCCCCATATCGATTGGTGTTTGGGAAAGCGTGCCATCTGCCAGTTGAGCTTGAGCACAAGGCGTACTGGGCACTAAAGAAGTTGAATCTTGATCCACAAGCTGCAGGAGAGAAAAGACTCCACCAACTCAACGAATTGGAGGAGTTTCGTCTACATGCTTATGAGAATGCCAGATTGTACAAAGAAAAGACCAAGAAATGGCATGATCGAAAAATAGTGCACAGACAGTTGGAACCAAGGCAGCAAGTGTTGTTGTACAATTCACGGTTGAAACTTTTCCCTGGAAAGTTGAAATCAAGGTGGTCAGGTCTTTTTGTGATCACTCAGGTTTTACCATATGGAGCTGTTGAGTTACTGGATCCCAACACCAACGAAACATTCAACGTTAACAGTCAGCGTGTCAAGCACTACTGGGGAGAATCATTTGAGTGACAAAAAGAAAGTGTCACACTTTCAGATCCAGCCTAACGTTCGAGAAGTCACGTCTAGCTGTCGACGTTAAACTTAGTGCTCGCAGGGAGGCAACCCATGCAATTTTTGTATATATTGTGATCTGGTGTGTTTTATTTTTGTGTGTTTAATTTTTACAGGTAAAGACATTTCAGGATGGAAGAAGTTCTCGTAAATCTTCACAAGCAATTTCCTTCTCTCCCTCAAAACTCTCTGATGAAAGTCTACAAAGCTCGCTTGGAACAGATGAGACTACTAACGATCCATGGTGTTCCTAATGACATTCGTTGGGTAATTGAAGCACAGGTCCGATTGGCAGGTGAGTCTTTTGACTCTTTTATTTCACATCTGCCTGGTTTTGGAAGAAGCACATATGCAAAGAAACGTAGAGCTAAGAAAATGGGTGGTGTTATAAATGTGCACGCTGGAATTGCAATACTCGTTGTCGTTATTTAGGAATGGTGTCTGATAATCGCGAAGATAAAATTAAATTCATTAGGGATGGCTTGAGTAAGGAGTCTGTAGACAATATATCTTCGACTCTTGAGACGCATCCTAGTGGATATGTTCATATAGCCATTCGCAAATTATATACACAATTTCAAAAAGAAAGACAACAGTTAAGTCTTGGGAATCTGACTCAAAAAGACCATGTTTGCCAATTTATAAGAAAATTGGATGGGAAGCATGTCCTTGACGCATAGACGTCAATTAAGCCGTAAATATTTGTAGATATTATATCTCTTTGTCTTTCTACTAATAATTGTAATTTGTTTTGTTGTTTTCTTTTATTTTCTTCGATAGGATCCAGACCTTTTTGACTATCACGATTTATTTTACTGTTAACTAATAATTGTCATTTGGAAGGTACTAGTGCTATTATTTTACTCACCCTTTTCAGGTGTTATAAATTCAACTCATCGTTGCACTTTTGAAGACATCCAGAGTTAAAAATGGAAGCTAATTCAAGAAGACGAGTTGAAAACATCTGTGTATTTTACGGTACTAGTGTTGGTACTAAGCCACAATACGTAGAAGCAACACATGAATTTGGTCGAGTCTTAGCTGCAAGGAATATGAACTTAGTATATGGCGGAGGCAATCTTGGACTAATGGGGATCGTTTCAAAGGCCGTACAGGAAGGAGGCGGTCACGTTTTGGGAATCATCCCAAAATCCTTGGCAGAGGCAAATCTTATTGAACCATCAAACAGAGAGGAACTGATCGTGCCAGGTATGTCTGAACGATTGGTAGAAATGATTAACCGTGCTGATGCTTTTATTGCTTTGCCAGGTGGCTTGGGCACATTGGAGGAAATTTATATAGTGCTATCTTGGGCGAACTTGAACAAAACACCAGAAACCAATTGGACTCTTTAACGTTGATGGATTTTATGATTTTCTTTGTGTGTTTCTTGATGATGCCGGAGAAATGGGTTCGTGTCAAAACCTTTAAAAGAACTCATCTTCACTGCCAGAACTGCTCCAGATCTAATTGACCAAATCTTAGCCTATGAACCACAAATTGACCCTATACTTTCAAAGATAAATTGGTCCGAGGACGATCGTGGTAAGAGGCGTCAGATTAATCTGGATCTTAACCTTTAACTTTTCGTGTAGAATTTCAGTTAACCAGGTACTATCTTCTAAACTCTTCTTCTACTGTTTAAGACATTGGGGACAATGTCTCATTTAGGTTTGGGGGGAGGGAATTAGTTGATCAGTATCTTGTTTTTAGTTGTGTGTTGTTTTTATTTTTAGTCCAAAATTTTTCAAAAAATACAAAAAAAAATTGAAATTTTTTCAAAAATTACAAAAATATTTTGCGTTTTTGTGTTTTATTTTGACTAAAAAGGTGAAATTGGTAGGAGATAACTGAGTAAGGAGTTTTCACTACTGAGACGTATCTCAAACCTAATTCAGAACAAGTTAATTTTTGTTTATTTCCTTTTGAATTATTTAATTTGTGAATTCTCCATAATACTGACTAAAATGGATCTTCATATGCTTAGTTAGCAAGTATTATCAACATGCATAGTAACATACAGACATGAGCTATAATTGAAAAGTGTTAATATTCAGGTCTAGTTTAATTGGAGTCAGCATCTCAAAAGTGATGAGAGTAAAAAAAATGTCTGAGATCCGAGTTATTAAGTCTTGTAAGGGTGTTTTAACACCTAGTGCCCTAAAAGCCAACTGGTTTGGGAGTCACTGGCCCAAAGCTCGCTACATGGATCAAGGATGTTGTAAAAATATATATATATCTGAAGTCTGAGTAATTAAGTCTGTAGGGGGTCTTAACACCTGATGCCCTAAAGCCAACTGGTTTGGGAGCCACCGACCCAACACTCGCTACATAGATGGAAGATATTTATATAAATTAAAAAAAAATCAAAGAAAAAATCAGAAAAATCAGAAAAATTATTCTATTGCTGCAAAAAGGTGTGAATTCTGATAAAACTTTAGAACAAAAATATTACTCTCTTATCAACTACACTTGTGACTATTGTGGGCAAAAATTAGTTGTTTAATATTCTGTTGGCTGTGTATATGGAGAATGGTAAATATAATAGGAGAATTTACTTATTCGGTAATTTAGAAAGAAAGAAAACAACTAGCAACTTGGAGTAGAAGTTTCACCTGATTAGTCACTAACTTCTTTATTCTCTTTTCTCTTGTCTTTTTGCTTTTGTGTGTATTAGTTTCAGTACCTTTTTACTTTTTATAAAATGTTGTGGGTATCAATGCTGTAAACCCTCACGAGACTACAACTCGTCCACTAGGGACACCTATGGGTTTAAAGGCTTGTTGCATATGTTAAATGCAACGTGATCCCTACGAAAGTGGCTTAGTTAAATTTTATTTTAAAGATGTTTATGTTATTTTATTCTGTGTTTTGCTCGAGGACTAGCAAAATGTTAGGTTTGTGGGTGTGATGAGTGGTAATTATATCACTATTTCCCACTCATTTAACTTAATATTTTGTATAGTTTCTTGAGTTTTGTAAATATTTTGATGTGTTTTGAGTTATTTTGTAGATAAATAAAGTTTCAGGACTCTCTGGAGGTGATTTGGGGCCAAAATAGTGAAAAACGCACAAAAAGACATTTTCATAATTTTGTACGTCGCGACGCCTAACGTGCACCGATCCATGCTAACGTGCGGTCGGGTCCACGTGTCAGAATCTGAGAAGTTTGACTTTACTAACGTGCGCCGTACCGCGTGTCACCATCACAGCCGATCTGCTAACTTGCGACGTGCCACATGTCATCATCCTATGGTGCCGACAATCGCCATCGCCACATGTCACTCCACATGTCAGCCACATCATCGTCCATATCACCAGTTGACCGAGTCAAAGTACCACGTCATCGCCACATCATCATCAACCAATCACAGCGTGCCACATGTCGCAATTCTATGGTGCCGATAATCACTTTTGCCATATGTCGACACGTCAGCACCACGTCAGCACAATTATTGAATCAAATTATCCGCAATCGCCACGTCAGCAGATAAGAATCTGAACCGGCCAATCACGCGTTGACACGTCATCGCGTCGTGATGCAAGAACAAGCTTAGCGTCGTGATGCGAGAATCTTATTGAGGCCTATAATAGAGCTCGAAATTTCAGTTTCAGATGTACCTTCCTCTCTGAATTCTCTGATGTAAATATGGAGTTTTCTATCTAATTTATTTTAATTTCAGTTTTGTAATTAAATTTTAATTACGTTATGTAATAATAGTAATTTACTTTCTTTACTTTTTACAGTTTTACTATTCAACCATGATGAGGTAACTTCCCCTGCTAGGGTGAAAGGTAATTCTTTTACTATTGCTATTTAGATTAATCTCCGTTTAAATAATATATCACTATTTAAATATTGACTTAATGAGGATACCGCTATATTGGTCGGTTGGTAATTCATTTTAATCTGGTTTAAACCTGACTAATCAAAGATATCGCCAGATTGGTCGGTTGGTAATTAAATTTTTTTACCGCCTATATGGCAGTTTTATTTTGGTTCCGCCTTTATGGCTGGTTGGACTTAATTTGACTTAATCAGGTTACCGCCTATATGGCTGGTTGATAAAATTATCACAAGTTAATATATTATATTAAGGGAGATATCTAAATAGTAAATAGTAAAAATTGATCATTTTACCTTAGCATTTTATTTTATTGTAATTTACTTTTCTGCTTTTACTTTATCGCAATTACTTTTCAGCATTTTTACTTTATGTCTTTTACTTTTAAGTTTTTACTAGCCCTAGTTATGTGTTGTAACTAAGTTAGTTATCTGGGGTTGTGATGAATTCTAATATCACCGGTTTATAAGGGGTTATTTTATAGTTTGGGTAATTTAAAGGTTTACTTATTAAGTCTTAAGCTTAATGCGTCTTGTTAATTGGCCACTAATAAGATTGATATGGTAAATCTAAAATAAACTTGACAAAGGAATTTTAGGTTTCAGCCTTAGACTTAATAGCCCACGATCTTCCTTGAAGATAGATAACCCTTTAATAGATTTCCTTACAGATAGACATATACCTGTCGGGCGGGGATAGCCATAATTGGAACTTAAACTTAATGAATCCAGGTAATTTGGTTGACATAGACATATGGTTCAATTGGGTTATACTGGGTATTTGCATCTGACCATCGACAAAGTCTTTCGCATAATTTAGTGTTCCAGGTTAGTAAACCGATTATACACCAAACATGAAATAACCACTTCATCTTCTAAAAGATATTAGAAAGATTCACAACCCTAGATAATTTCCTAATATTGAAATTTCTTAAACCTATTTCGTGCAATTTTATTTACTTGTTTTTTTTTTAAAATCAAATCTTCACCATTCAAATCAATCAATCAACCGTAGATACTAGTAATCATTTGACCTCATAAATAATAGATTAGGTATTAAGTCCTCGTGAAATCGATACTTTTTATACTACTTGAACGATACGTGCGCTTGCGTTATACGCGTGTGTGTAAGCACCAGTTAACACTTTGCTGGATACAGAACCTTCTGGTTTTTCCATATAGATTTCTTTTCAAGAAATCCATTTAGAAAAGACGTTTTGACATCCATCTGCCAAATCTCGTAGTCATGGTAAATAGTAATAGATAATAAAATTCTCATAGACTTTAGCATCGCAACTGACGAAAAAAATTTCATTGTAGTCGACACCAGGTCGCTGCGTGTAACCTTTAACTATCAGTCGGGACTTAAAGGTTTCAACCTTTCCATCAGGCCCTCACTTCCTTTTGTAAATCCATTTACAACCGATATGAACAATTCTTTCAGGAAGCAGAACCAAGTCCCAAACTTGATTATGATGCATAGAGTCTAACTCTGATTTCATGGCTTCTTGTCACTTCACAGATTCAATGTCTAACATCACTTCTCAATAGGTATAAGGATCAATCTATTCAATCAAGAGAACATCAAAACTCATTTCTTGTATCAAATACAAGCGTTTTGGAGTTCTAAATACCTTATTTGACATTTATAGTGTGTGTGTCGAAGGTTCTTCATCTATTTGACCTCACGTTCCTCATATGATTCATCCGTTTCAGGTTGTACTTCATCAAGTTCAGCATGTCTATGATTACCACCTTCAGAAAATATTATTTTCTAGAAAAATTTGGCGAAGCGAGCTACGAACACATTTTGATACTCAGTATCATATAATAAATATCCTTTCATATTCGAAGGATACTCGACAAACCTAAACTTCTGTCATCGAGGCAAAAGCTTATTCTGTTGTACCATTATAACGTATGCAGGACAACCCCAAACCTTAATATAAATAAGATTCAGTTAGGTATCTAACCCTAAAATGATAGTGAAAGATAAATAAGTCCCGGCAACGACGCCAAAAACTTGGTCGGTGAAATCCACTCACATTACGCA
>SKCR01012221.1:0-31134 GCA_019454045.1 Zanthoxylum bungeanum
TTCTCATATCTCTACATGGACGATCTCGGATCAAGGTTGCCATACACATATAGAATGGACCGTAGCTATATATATGCCACAAACAATGTACCCATTTTGTTTGCTCTCTATGGACTATTTAAGATTACTAGCTTCAGACTTAAATCCTCTTGTGTATGACACTCATACACTAAGTCTGAAGGTACATAAGTAATCTAGGGTATTCAAGATAATTTATAATACGCGAATATTAAACAAACACTTTGATAACTGAATAATGCATCATTTGTTTTCAAAACACATAATGTCATTTACATTACACGTAGCTCTAGGGCATACATCCCAACAATCTCCCACCTGCACTAGAGCAAATGGGACATGTCACGTAATCTTAGATCATCTAGGTGACCTTCAAATACTTTAGCCAACAAGGTCTTTGTAAATGGATCAGTCAGGTTCTTTGCGGATGCAATCTTTGTGACGGTAACGTCTCCTCTCTACATTATCTCCCTAATGAGATGATATTTCCTCTCTATATGCTTTCCCCTCTTGTGGCTTCTTGGTTCCTTGGAGTTTGCCACTGCACCACTATTATCGTAATAAAGTGTGAGTGGTCTATCCATATCTGGAACAACTTCCAGATCTCCCAAGAATTTACGGAGCCAGACTACTTCCTTAGCTGCTATATATTCAGCCTCTATGGTGGAGTCAGCAATGCAAGACTGCTTTATACTCAGCCATACTATAGCCCCACCACCTAGGGTAAACACTGATCCAGATGTTGATTTTCTAGAATCAACATCTGTTTGAAAATCAGAGTCTGTATATCCCATTAGGATCATATCCTCACCGGAATACACAAGCATATAATCTCTCGTTCTCTTGAGATACTTGAGAATGTGTTTCACAGCCACCGAGTGATCCAATCCTGGGTTTGACTGAAACCTACTGACTACTCCCACTATAAAACAGATGTCTGGTCTCGTGCATAACATAACATACATAAGACTATCAACTGCTGAGTCATATGTGATATGTCTCATTTCCTCAACATCTTGAGGTGTCTTAGGAGACTGTTCCTTTGGCAAATGAATTCCATGCCGATAAGGCAGATTGCCTTTCTTGGAATTCTACATCCTAAATCGCACAACGATCTTATCGATATAGGATGCCTGAGACATAGCTAACAGTCGTTTCTTGCGATCCCGAAGTATTTGAATTCCAAGAACATAACTAGCCTCTCTCAAATCTTTCATTTGGAATTGGTTAGCTAGCCAGGTTTTCACGTCCGATAATATCTTTACATCATTCCCAATGAGTAAAATATCATTGACGTATAAAACAAGAAAAACCACATTCCCGTCAATGACGCGCTTGTATACACAAGGCTCATCAACATTCTGCTCAAAATTATAAGACTTGATCGTGGTATCAAATCTTATATTCCAAGATCGAGATGCCTGCTTAAGTCCATAAATGGACCTTTGCAACTTGCAAACTTTTTGCTCTTGACCTTGGGCTATGAACCCCTCTCGTTGTACCATATAGATACTCTCATCAAGATTGCCATTCAAGAATTCAGTCTTGACGTCCATTTTCCAAATTTCATAGTCATAATATGCGGTAATGGATAGAAGAGTGCGGATGGATTTGAGCATGGCTACTGGTGAGAAAGTTTCCTCATAGTCAACTCACTCTTTCTGGGTATAACCTTTGGCCACTAGCCTAGACTTGAAGGTCTGTACCTTCCCATCTGCTCCCATCTTCCTCTTGTAGATCCACTTGCAACCTATTGGTTTTACGCCATCAGGTTGGTCTACAAGTTCCCAGACTGAGTTGGAGTACATGGACTCCATCTCGAGGTTCATGGCTTTAAGCCATTCCACTTTATCAGAATCATCTATTGCACTACGATAGGTAAATGGATCATCTATACTATCGCTGGATGCGACAACTTGTGCCTCTCCAACCCCAAGGTATCGATCAGGTTGTCGTATAACCCTCCCACTACGTCTAGGTGGTAGATCATTCTGACGAACTTACATCTGATGCTCATATGTCGAAGGTGGTATGTATTTGTTAACTGTTCTTGACGATGGTGTGCTGGTCGAACTAGCAAGTAACTCCTCGAGTAACACTTGACTTCGAGGTTTGAACTCCTTCATATAATCCTCTTCTAGAAATGTAGTGTTTGTCGATACAAAAACTTTGTTATCATCAGGACTATAGAAGAATCCACCCATAGCCTCCTTATGATAGCCTACAAATAGGCACACCTGAGAACGTGGCTCAAACTTTGTAGTCTTTTTCTTCAGCACATGTGCTGGACACCCCCATATGTGGAAATGTCGTAAACTAGTTTTACGACCATTCCACAACTCTAAGAGAGTCTTAGGAACAGACTTAGATAGAACTATATTAAGGATATGCATTGCAGTTTGCAATGCATATCCCCAGAACGAACTAGGTAGTGAGCTATAACTAAACATAGATCTCATCATGTATAGTAGAGTTCGATTTCTCCTCTCTGCAATACCATTTTGCTATGGTGTTCCAGGTGCTGTGAGCTGGGATACTATCCCATGCTCAACCAAGAATTCCTTGAAATCTCTGTCAAGGTATTCTCCTCCACGATCTAATTGTAGAGATTTGATTGTTTTTCCTAATTGGTTCTCAACCTCAGCACGATACTCTTTGAACTTTTCAAAAGTATCTGACTTGTGCTGCATTAGGTAAACATACCAATATCTAGAATTATTATCAATGAATGTGACGAAGTATTCATAACCACCTCGGGCTCTTACATTCATCGGTTCACAAACGTCTGAATATATTAGCTCAAATAGTTGACTGGCTCTTATATATTTTCCAGTAAAAGGTCTCTAGGTTATTTTTCATTCTAAATAGGATTCGCAGACTGGTAAAGTTCTGAGCTTTAACTGGTTTAAGGCTCCATTCTTTATCAATCTATCTATCCAGTCAAGGTTGATATGAATAAGTCTAAGACGCCACAGATATGTGTCATCGTGAGAAATCTTTTGCCGTTTAGTTTTAGGTTTTTCAACCTTAAACATTTCAGCGTTGAGCAGTGACCTATGTGATAACGGTCTTAACACATACAAGTTATTTTCTGAGTTTCCCATGCATATGGTTAATCTATTTCTACCAATAATAACTAAATTGCTATTAAAAGAAACTGAATAACCATCATCCAAAATTTTAGAAACAAAAATCAAATTCATGCGAAAACCAGGAATGAATAACATATTGTTCAAATTTAAATAACTATTATTTATAAAATTTAAACTAGAAACTCTCACTACTCTTGCTGAAACGGCATCCCATGTCCCGACCCTCATGGTATAGTCACCTTAAGCATCCTCCACTAATAGAGATTCGATAACGAGTAAATCATATTTACCTTGAGTCAAGTAGCTGCAAAGAAGAACAAACATGGTTAGTGGCTCCAGAGTCAACAATCCAGGCGGATTTATCATCCTCCACTAATAGAGATTCGATAACGAGTAAATCATATTTACCTGTGTCCTTTTTCTCCTTCAGCTCAGTAAGGTATTTAGGATAATTCTTTTTCCAATGGCCATTCTTGTTGCAGTGGAAATATTTTCCCTTGGGCTTGGCATCCTTGGAGCCTTTCTTGTTCTTCTTCTTCATGGGCTTTGCCTTAGCCTTTCCAGTGCTATTCTTCTTCATTTTTGCAGATTTAGAAGACTCGGCAACTTTTGCCTCAGCACCAGACTTACGAGGATCCACAAGCATGACCTCGTAGTGGGTGAGCTCATTAAGCAGTTGGGTGAAAGTAAAAGTCAACTTGTTTATAACATAGTTTCTTTTAAACTGCAGGAAACTCTTCGGAAGAGTTTCCATGATCATGATCACCTGGCTATGCTCTTCAATACGAGCTTCATGGGTTTCAGCAGTGTTGAGATAGGTCATCATCCTCAAAATGTGCTCTCGGACTGATGTCCCATCCTTCATCCTAACAGTCATCAATGAGACCATGGCCTCATGATGTTGACGCTCCAAAGGCTGCCCAAACATGCCCTGTAATGACTCCATCATTTGAGATGCTGAAGCCATAGGTTCATGCTTTGCAGCAAGAACCTCAGACATCTCTGCTAGCAAGTAGCAGTAGGCTTTCTCATTAGCTGCAACCCATTTCTGGTAGGTATCACGCATAGCTTGGCCATAATTTCTGGCCGGCTCGGGAGGACTCTCCTCCGTCAGGACAAATTTTAGGTATTCGCAGACCAGGATAGCGTCATGTTACTTTTCCACTTAACATAATTTTCTCCCGTTAATTTATCGTTTGAGAGTATGGAAATAATTAGAGAAACCATGGCTGAAAAATAAAATAAACATGCATTTAACATTCATTCATCGCATATTAAAATCATCAAATAATTTTGGCATAAAATTAAACATGATGCATGAATCTATGAATAACGAATTAGAAACCTAAGAGAATTACTATGCCATGGAAATCTATCATCCCACAAGTAAGTGCCACCGTAGGGTAGGTCAAGTACTTGCATGATAGATCAAGACAATCTAAGTCAATTAATATATGCGGGAATAACTCTTATTCCTATGTTAAACAACTACCATTTCATTCGATCAATCAATTTTATTAACAGTTAATTATTCCTTTGTGAGTGTGACCCGCCGTTTCGGGATTCTTGGACTTAACGAGTGAAGTGTCGTCGTAGGGCAGGTCAGTTCACAAGATACATCTAGAATTCATATCATCTCGGAATCCAAACCTGATATTGACCCAAAATGGACACCATCCGTAGGGGGATGAAAGCAAAGCCGTCTCGAGGCGCCTTTTGAATCTCACATTTTCGGACTAACAACGGAGATTGCGGGATATTCTATCGTATATCCCTCTCACACTCAATATTTTAAAATTAAGGTTTCTATATATATAAAATATCTAATATTTTATTTTAACTAGTGTGGACAAATTTATGGCGGCTAAATCATAACTTTTATTTACACTAGTTCAATATTAGTGACCTAACCAATTTCAACTCTTAAAATTTATATCACTAATTTTCCATTAGTCTCTAATAATAGTATTACTCAATTAAACTAATTTAATTAGAGTGGTATTAGTGACCTATTATATTTTAACTCTTAAATTATTAGAACACTAATCGGTTTAAAATTTTAGAATCCTAAAATGGTAAATATTTGTATTAAACTATTTAATTAATCTTAGTGCGTTATAAAATCCAATGGTACGTGGAATTGTATCCCGAGTACAGACCATATTATCGTTCATTCGGATTCGACTGTGGAATTTATGTCCGGGTTTCTATCCTATATACCAATGGAATTTATTATGTAGTTTTTAAGCCCAATATATTAGAATTCAAATTTTAAACCTTAAAACTAATTAATCCAATTAATTATTTTTCCCATGCATATCATATTCTAATTTAAACACTTTAAATCACATAAAATCATATTTCATGTCTATAATGATAATGCATCTAAAGCATGTTATGGCATGTAAAATGCAAGAGTAGGCACCCTAAGCTATATGACATGTTATTCAAACAATTCGAATTAAACAAACATATAACTTAAAAAATATTTTGCATTGACCGGGCTCTTATTTATCCTATACTTATCTAATTAGTACAAAATTACCCAAGGCATCCCTTGGTCTTCAAAATACGTTCCAATGTGGTGTTGGCTCCTTTTGCGACGTCGGTGCTCCAAATTACAACAATTGATTTTTTTTTTTACATTGAAAAATAAAATTACAACAATTGTAAAAAATGGCCTTATGGCCTTACATCCTAAAATCAAAACCAACTACAAAAATAAGAGACAGAAAAATTTACGACCAATGCAAAATCCATTCATCATATGAAATAATAAAAACATTCATCATATGAATATTATTTTGTGCCAACTCATCTAAACAAGCATATCATATTTATAACTCATATAAATATATAAAAAACATAAACTTTAAATTAAAAAAGGGTTAAGAACATTTTTCAACCTCGCTCTCGATTCCAATTGTAGGAAACACTTTCCTCGCGCAGCGGAAATAGTTTAGGCACACGGATTGGACTTGAAAATTTTTTCTGCCCTTCTCCTTTAATTTCCGAATGGAACCAGCAATACCACTGAAGTTTTGCTACTATTTTAAGAAAAATTTCAGCCCCGAAACAGCCCCTAAATAGCCCTCAAACAGTAGCACAAAACCGGACTGTTTTAGCACCCGAAATGCGCCCATCACACTCTCGAACATCCCCTGAAGTTGCATGGATATGACTGCCATATATTCTCGAGTATTTGTCTAAATATACATTCTTAAATCTAAAATAGTTTTGATCTAAACTAAATTAGATCGAATATGTACATAAAAGACAATAAATGCTATTATTAAATGGATAATATTCTGAAAAAGTGATTATTTATATTAATGAATATATAATAAATACGATACATATTGGCACTTAGAACACTAAACCTAACATGTTATTTTAAAAATTAATCAAGATATTTCTTCTGCTTATTTGCTTGAGTCTTCTAATATATGGCATGCTAGATTAATACATGTTAACTATAATTCTCTACATAAATTAATTAACATGAAGCATATACCTACATTCCAAATTGATTATAAATAAAAGTGTGAACTATGTGTTGAGACAAAACTAATGAAATCATCATTTCAAATAATTGGAAGAAACATTGAACCTTTTGATTTAATACAAAATAATGTATGTGACTCTAAATCCATTCAGTCAAGAGGTATTAATAAATATATACTATTACCTTTATTGATAATTACATAAAATATAGTTGTGTATATTTGATGAAAAGTAAGGACGAAGCTAGAGAGAAATTTGTTCTTTATAAGAATGAATAGGAATGGCAAAATACGGACCGGACCCAGGAGAAATTATCCGGATCCGGACCTGGGTATACTTTGTGCAGGTCCAGGTATACCCGGATTCAGATCCCGGACCCGTATAAAAATAATAAATTTTAAATTTATCAATTAATATCATGAAAAATCCTAAATTATCATAAATTGAAATTCACTAAAATATAATTAAAATTAATCGGATCAATGTTAAACTTATCAATTAACTTCATAAAATATCCTAAATTATATTTATTTTTTTATTTTTGAAATGAAATGGATCTGGGTATCCGGATCCGAAATTATGTGAACCTGGGTCCGGACCCAGATCCATATGGGTCTTTAAATGAAGACCTGGGTCCGCAAAAATATATTGCGGATCCGGGTCTATCCGGATCCGAGTCCTTCTGGGCATTCCAGATTCGGGCTGGATCAAGGTTGAATTACCATCTCTAATAACGAAGTTGAGAATCAATTAAATAAGAAAATTGAGAAGTGAAAGTGTTGAGTATGTTGCTATGTTAAGACTTTTTTATGAACAAAATGAAATCATACATCAAACCATGACTCCTATTTCACCGCAATCCAATGGGATTACAGAATGTAAAAATTGTACATTGAAATAAATGATTAATGCAATGCTAATAAGTTATGGGTTACCTCAGAACATGTGGGGGAAGCTATTTTTTCAACTAACTACTTTTTAAATAAGGTATCCCAAAAAGAAAAAGATAAAACCCCTATTGAATTGTAGAAAGATAAAGTATCTTCTTACAAATACTTACGATTATGAGGATGTCTAGTTAAAGTGGTCATTCCTCTACCTAATACGATGAGAATAAGACAAAAAATAATTGATTCTATTTCATTAGTTATACACATAATATTAGTGCTTATCGATTTCTTATGCATAAGTCTGCAATTTCAAATGTCCATAAGAATACGATAAGAGAGTCAAGAAATATATCGTTCTTTGAACACATATTTCCCTGTAAATCAATAGAAGGATCATGTTTGTCTAAACGGACAAGAGATGATCAAGAACAAGGAAAAAAGTTTGAGAATGAACCTATACGTAGCAAAAGAGTAAAGATAGAAAAATCTTTTGGTTTAGATTTTCTGAGTTATTTACTAGAAGATGAACCTCAAACCTTCAAAAAAAAAAGCTGTGAGCTATGCAAAATGACCTTTATTGAAAGAGGCAATTAAAAGCGAAATTAATTTTATCTTGCAAAATCACATATGGAAACTAGTGGAACTTCCTCTACGCTAGAGTCCAAATGGATCTTCAAGTGGGAAATGAAAGCGAATTTATCAATTGATAAGTATAAGGCTAGACTTGTAATTAAAGGTTATAAGAAAAAAATGCCTAGATTACTTTGATAAGTATTTTGCTGTGATGAGAATAAATTCCATTTGGAAGATACTGGAATTATAGATTTATGTAATCTAGAAATACATCAAATGAATGTGAAAACAACATTTATTAATGGAGATTTGGAAGAAAAAATTACATGGAACAACCTAAGGGTTTTCCATCCCAGGGCAAGAAAAGAAAGTTTGTAAGCTAGTAAAGTCTTTATATGGATTAAAGCAAGTACTAATGGCATGTAAAATTTGATAAAGTTATAATGGCTAATGGTTTTAACATTAACAAATATGACAAATGTGTTTATGTTGAAGAGACTACAAATGGCTATGTTATTTTATGTGTTTACGTTGATGACAAGCTATTATAGGTAGTGATGATAAAATGATCAAATTTACCAAAAAATTTTGAATTCGAAATTTGACATCAAAGATACGGGTCTAGAAAATGTAATAATTGGAACAAATTCAATACTTTAATTCAATCTTTACTATACCAAACAAGTCTAACCATCATGAAACAACTCAAGAACAATTCTAGGTTATTAATGAGTGGCTTAGCAACTCTAGAATGACAACGTGATTATCAAAAAATCAAAAGAATACTTAATTACTCCTAATAAGCATTCTTTAATAATTATACATGCTAACATCTTTCTAACAAGTTTCCAACCATCCAATTACATGCTTAAAAGAGTAGAGAAAAAAAGTAACATATGTTGAAACCTAGTTACATAGAAATAATTTTCTAGTTAAAGAAAGTTGAGAAAAACTTACAAAATCCAATTTTGCTCAAGGTTTTCTTCTTATTTCTTCATTTTCTCTCAACCCTTTTCTTTGTAAATCTTTGGTAACTTGAATTATTAAACAAAAAATGAAAACAAAAGGCTTATATATTTTCCTTGTAATTGCCGAAAATTAGGGAAAAATATTAGCCAAGTATTTCAATTTGTTTCAATAAAATAAATGAAAAAGATTAATAAAATTTGTGGTATTAGATCATTAAACAACTTAATGAAATCCATAAATGTTCCAATCAAATAAAGTTATTTGTTAAATAATGGAATAAAATATTTATCTTTTAATTAATTTAATCATTTAACATTTAAATAATCAAATAATTAAATACAAATATCTTAAATATATGTATTATATTTATATTAAATAATCAAAATACATATATTAATCATATATGTCAAATATCACAATTTGACATTTAACAAATGAACGAAAGATCCCAATCGCATGTATTATCGTTTAACCGTTAAATGACTTATAAATAATCAGTATTATTCATAAAAGTTTCCCTAGTGTTCTTCGAGTATATTTCATTAGTGAGACTCTCTAGGTTCAGGCATATCCGTCACGAAATCAAATTTCGTGTCCATAATCTACCGTCCCGTAAATTATGACTAACACGGATAAACTAACTGAACCATACAAGTCTAGATCATTGCATATTTATAATCCCTCTGTCACATGTATCCAGAATATTCCAAAGATATAGATATAACCATCAAATCTCTATAGATGTAATCGGGTCGACGTTTCTATTAGTAATCTCTTAATAACACTTAAAACTCATTTCTACAGTGTACCACGGGCCCATGGATTTAACAGATTACTAATTCCATATTGAATACATATGCTCTGTACATAGAACTGATGGATCCTTTTTTGATAAGCATAAGATATCTAGAGTATCAGTCCACACCCAACAAACAGGCAGAGGTCTGATCTAAATAGATCGGTGACATAACTGCCATCAAATTATGGAGGATAACTCATATATCCACAGTGGTATCACAAGTCAAAGAATCATTATGCTCACTCAACTCGAGAAGATTTTTATTGACGTTGGTGTACCATCAATTAAGAATCTTTGGTGAGTCATTCAATATTTATCTGATATAAATACATACATGTCTATACGAGTCTCCCGAGACTCATTGTTCATTGAGAAACCATTGGAATCAAATATTCCAATATACGACACTTACTGGTCTCAGCGGGTTTACTTACTAACCAAGTAATTGTAAACCTTAACTACAAAAAATTATAGAATGATACTGTTATGATACTACTCAATGACAGTTGCGACGCTTTTGCAAACTGTACCATAACCAATCACTCTAAGGTCATTTAAGTCTTTACCATATGAAGAATAGATAATATTAAAGAAACTTTTCATTTTATTCACTAATAAAATATTTACAAGAGTATTTGCAGGGAAATACATAAGAAATTGGTGCTCTGAGCACCAATCCTAAAAAAATCTCTCACTTGCTCTAGTGCCAATATCGATTGTATATTATACCCATCGACTTCACATGCTAATCAAATAACTTCGGAGGTATGGCCTTGGTAAGCGGGTCTGCTACATTATCTTCACTCGGGACCTTGCACATGATAATGTCACCTCATGATAAAATCTCTCGAATGATGTGGTATTTTCATTCCACATGCTTCGATTTTCGATGTGCCATCAGTTCTTTTTCTTGTGAAATGGCACCAGTATTATCACAGTATAACGAAATCAGATTCTCGATACTTGGGACAACTCCCAATTCTATGATAAACTTCTTAATCCAAACATCTTATTTTGAACTTCAGAAGCAACAATATATTCTGCCTCTGTTATGGAATCAGTTGTTGACCCATGTTTGGAACTCTTCCAAGAAACTGCACCTCCATTAAGGGTAAATATGAATCCTGATGTAGACTTTATATCATCGGAATCCGATTGGAAATCAGAATCCGTATACCCATTAACCTGCAGTTCATTTCCTCCATAAATTATAAACTTATCCTTTGTACCTTTGAGATACTTCAGGATATGTTTAACGGCCATCCAATGGTCATTTCCTAGATTGGACTGATATCTGCTTGTCACACTAACTACGAAGCTGACATCAAGCCTAGTACATAACATGGCATATATGATGCTACCTAAACACGAAGCACAAGGCTAATTAGACATTATAATCTTCTCATCTTCTATTTGCGAACACATCTTCTTCGAAAGATGAATGCCATGTCTAAACGGTATATTTACTGTCTTACAGTTACAAAAATTATACCGTTCTAAGATCTTATCTATGTACGTAGATTGTGATAACTTAATAAGCTTATTTTCTCTATCCCTATAGAGTCTTATACCCAAGATATAAGAAGCTTCTCCAAGGTCCTTCATGGAGAAATTCTTACATAGATAAGCTTTGACGCCCTACATCATCCCTATATCATTCCCAATGATTATGATGTCATCAACGTAGAGAACTAAAAATACTACCATACTCCCACTGGCCTTCAGGTACACACAGAATTCTTCCGTATTCTTGAGAAAACCAAACAATCTAATAATCTCGTTGAATCGAAGATTTCAACTTCGCGAGGCTTGTTTAAGTCAATAAATGGACTTCTTTAGATTACAAACCATGTCTGAGGTCTCACTGGATATAAAACCCTCCGGTTTTTCCATATAGATTACTTCGTCAAGAAATCCTTTTAGAAAAACTGTTTTACATCCATTTTTCAAATCTCATAATCTTAATAAGCAGCAATAGACAACAAAATCCTTATAGACTTTAGCATCGCAACTGGCGAAAAGGTTTCATCATAGTCGACACCAGGTCGCTGCGTGTAACCTTTAGCTACCAATCGGGCCTTAAAGGTTCCAACCTTTCCATCAGGCCCGCTCTTCCTTTTGTAAACTCATTTACTACCGATAGGAACAATTCCTTTAGGAAGCGGAATCGAGTCCCAAACTTGATTCTGATGCATAGAGTCTAACTCTGATTTCATGGCCTCTTGCCACTTCGCAGAGTCGATGTCCAACATCGCTTCTCTAAGGGTCAGTCTCCTCGATTAAAAGAACATCTAGACTCTTTTCTTGTATCAAATACAAGCGTTCATGAGATCTAGATACCCTTTGGGACCTACGGAGTGTGTGTGTTGAAGGTTCTTCATCTATTTGAACTTCATGTTCTTTCTTTGGTTCGTTGATCTCAGGTTGTACTTCATCAAGTTCAACCTGTCTATGATCACCACCTTCAGACAAAAATTTTATTTCTAGAAATTTTGCGAAGCGAGCTATGGATTTCGATGTTCGGTATCATAGAACAAATATCCTTTCATATTTTAAGGATATCCAACAAAACTAAACTTTTGCCATCGAGGAATAAGCTTATTTTACTGAGCCATCCTGACATAGGCAGGACAACCCAAAATCTTAACATAATTAAGATTCGGTTTCCTACCAGTCCATATCTCATATGGAGTTGTAGGAACAGGCGAACAACCTTGGAAGGAATCTTATTCAATAGATGAGTAGTAGTTAAAAGAGCATATCTCTATAAGTAATAGGGAAAATCTGTATAACTCAACATCGATCGGACCATATCCAATAATGTCTGATTTCTACTCTCAGACACTCCATTGTGCTGTGGAGTACCCAGGAGGAGTATATTGAGCGAGAATCTCATTCTCCTTAAATATTCGGTGAGCTCACCACTCATATATTCACTGCCTCGATCAGATTGAAGACATTTAATATATTTACCAGTTTATTTTTCTACTTCATTACAGATTTTTTGAACTTTTCAAAGGTTTCTGATTTCTGTTTCATCAAATAAATATAATTATACCGTGATAAATCATCGATAAAGGTAACGAATTACGAAAAACCACTGTGAATAGTTTGACTCATGGGACTATATACATCAGAATGTATCAGTTCCAATAAGTCAGTGGCTCGATGTTCTACACCCGAAAATAGGCTTGGTCATTTTACCCCGAATGCAAGATTCAAAAGTTGGATAGGGTTCAATGGTAATATCATGTATCAAACTATTCCTAACCAACTGGGTTAGAAATTTCACGCCTATATGACCCACCTCATATGCCACAGTTTAATATTATTATATCAGATAATTTATGTTTATTAATTCCAGTATTAAAGAAATCTTGTGAGGTATACGATATGTAATGACCATGCTCATTTAGACAAACTAGGATCTGAATATTATTTTTATCATATAAATATAAAGAACGATTCTTAATATTTACATTATAACCTTCAATATATATATAAAAAGTGACATAATATTCGCCACACATCCCGGCATAAAAAAGCAGTCATTTAACAAAAGTCTCCCACTGGGTAGGGGAATCTCGCATAAGACCACTGAAACCGCATCCAGAGAGTCGCCACTCCCGAATCGCAACTACATCTCCCTAGATTTTAGTTGTCTACTTTCCTTCAGCACTTGTAACAAATTGCACATGTGAATTGGACAAACAGAATCTAAAATCCAACTAAATGATATAGTTTCCCAAGCTAATGAGATATAAATAATGGAAAAAATAAAAGTACCTGAAGTAGATGCTCTTTCTTTTCTGATCTGGGCTAGGTAATCAGGATAGTTCCTCTTCCAATGGCCGATCTTGCTGCAATGGTGGCATTTATCTTCAGCATATCTCTTTGGTTTAGTTATCTTACCCTGTGGTGGAAGATTCGAACCTTTCTTTTTTCTTTCCTTTCTTCTTCTTCTTTTTCCTTTTTCTGTTTAGATTGGGAGGAAGCAGAAAGAGCAGTGAGTTTAGGAGGGCAAGTCGGAACTCCCTTCCTCAAATCCTCCCCTGTAGTTTGCAGCATCTTATACAACTCTTGATAAGAACAGCTAATTCCATTCATATTGAAATACATTACAAATTGGCGATATGATGCTGGGAGTGATCCAAATATGACACTTCGTCCCAAAGTGTCATTCAGTGGGAAGTTAAAATGCCTCAACTGTTCGATCAGATCAATGAGATGAAACACATGAGGGCTCATAGTCTATCCCTCTTCAATTTTTATATGGAACAATTCCATTGAAATTTTATGAACCGGCACTTATTCTTGGTTCATAAAGGACTCTCGTAGCTGTATCATCATAGTATATGCGTTAGGCAAACCAAAATATTGCCTTTTAAACTCTGGTGCTAAGGAACAAAGAATATATGATTTGACCCTTCTATCATCATCTCTCCACCTCTAACATATATTCTAATTTCTCACACCCAAGGACAATCCTTAGATTCAAGTCCCAATCTGCAAAGTTTTCGGTGCCTTTGAGCTTGTTCGTATTAAGTATACGAGCAAAGGGATTAGTAGTAGATGCCGCCATCGCAAATTTATCATATAGATAGCGAAAAACGATTAGCAGATAAAACAGTCTGATATAATATCAAAAGTATTTAAACAGATCATGGATTTTTTTAATCTATAAATGCCTCTCCCACTATTTCATGTAAAATTATAATCCCCAAACAGAATACAATAACATGCAATAATCAAATTAAAACATAATAGTGAAATGTGGACCCCATAAATATATTTCAGCTCACAGCTTTGGCACGATCTCGCCTACATATATTCATTATGTAGATAACTCATTATCGGTCACTCAACAGTGACTCCTGGGATTTTGGTCCTGGTTTTTTCTCGTTGTGACAGCTTTGGCACGTTCACAATGAGGCGTACCAAGGATAAACTTGTCAATGATAAATTCAAGATACTTGTGTAACCCTGACAGCTTCGGCACGTTCAGGAACCCGCTTTCGCTTGAATTTACCTAATATCATAAATTTATCTGGTAAGAATAAAATTCTACCGGCTATACCCTCACTGCTTTGGCACAATCTCGGATATAGTCGCATAAAATTTATTTATAACCGTATTGACAAGACGGACCATAAAACATGCATCAAATACAAATTTTAATTAAACCTTATTAAATAGGGATTTTCCGCAAAAGATGTTACACATTCTATTTAATCAAATTAAATAAATACAAGCATGCATAAAGTAAAGACAAGATTAAACATTGAATTTAAAGGCATATTCATATCATGTGTCCAGAATCAGACTCGCTCCGATACCACTTTGTTGGGGGTTTTGAAGGAGCAATTCCGGGTAAACGCAGTAGAACTCGGAAAATCAAAATTTTCGATTTCAATAATTTTTCTTAGGCAATTAAAATAAACTGATTAATTTTAATTACTCAATACTTAAGAATTGAAATTTTTACCCAATAAATCATATTTCTTCACAATTGCCGATTAGCCCCTAAAGGTTTGCAATTTGTTCATTTTGGTCCTCAAATTGTCAAGTACATATTTAAGTGATTCCAAATCAATCCCAAAATGTAACGACCGGTAGTTGTTACTACTATTTACAACTGTACTGTTTCGAAAAGGATGGAAGCACATAAAATAAATTATGTTGAGGCTTAAATATACGCATGGTATGACTTTGGGGACAATCGGTAAATTTCTCGAAGTCCCGGGATGAGACTGTATAGTGTTTCATTTGGACCGCCCATGGTATTTGGGGCGTAACTTTTTCATACGATCTCCGATTTTTATGAATTTTAAATCTTCGGAAATCTAAGATTGAGACCTACAACTTCCGCGTTGAACAATTTTCCCAAATTAGGACCAGAAGCTGGTCAAAAATATGAGGCAAAATTCAGATGAATAGTGATTTCGGGGTCAAAATGTAAAAATCTCAAACTTTCTCCATTTTTCTACACACTTCTACAATATTTTGGGAAACAAAATGAAAAAAAGAAAGAAGCAATTTCCGAGAATAAAAAGAGAGAAAGAGAGAATAATAAGAAAAAGAAGAAGAAGAGAGAAGAAGAAAAAAGAAGAAGAAGTAAAAGCAAGAAGAAGAAGATGGGCATCAATTGGGGGACTTAGGAAATGAAGAAGATCAAAAAGAAGAAGGTAAGAAAAATTGACCCAAATTTTAATAATTTAAATTTTGGTAATTTGATGATTGAAGTTTATTTTTGGGTTGATGGGGATGAAGTTTGGATGATTTATGTTGAAGAAGTGGGTGTTTACCCCCAGCAACGTGAAATAAAATGTATTGACGAAAAATAAAATGAGCGCGTGTTGGCAAGTATCTAACGAAATTGCAAATTTAATACTTGCCTCCCACTATTTTTCGACGAGCCTCTAACCCTCTGTTGAGTACTCGGGAAACCTTGTTTCCTAGTGGGCTAGGATCCCGTTAAATAACACACAACCTTGACTTTGGCCAAAAAATTGTATGATATTTAACTAGGTAGATCTCTAAGATCAATTGGATCTCATCCAATTCCTAGATCCAGTAGGTGGACATCCAAGTCCGAAACATATATCTTATATATGCCAATATATCCAATATATTCCCTAACCTTTTTCCTCTGAATCAATTAAGCCTTGGCTTTGGCACAACAAACTTAATGATTCCAGTTAAGCGGGACCCATTGACTTTGGAAAGCTTCGTAATCGATGTCGATGGACAAGAAGTGATCTTGAATTTGGCCAACAAATCACAACTTGGATAAGACACCGATATGGAACAAAGCCTTCATGATTCAAACACATCTGCGATGGACAAAGGTCTTGACTTTGGCCAACAAACCAGTGCCAATCTTGGATCTTGAGTAAGAATCACTCAATGGAAGGAAAACACTTAATATATGTTGAGGGTTTTTCGCGTAATTGGCAACCAATTAATTATCTTTGTTAAGGTCTCATCATACACCCTTAAACATGCATTCTAAAAACATAATAAGGCGCGTAAATAAATTTAATAATGATATGCAGATGGATATTTAAAACACTTTGTTCCTAGAACAAATCTCTCCCCTTCCTCTCTCCCGCTAGCACAAATCTTACTTCTACCCAATTACATAACACTTCTAAAGAAACCTCATTTACATTGAGGGGAATAAGTGAGAAGAGAAATACAAAGAGTCAAAAGGTAATAGGCTGGACACGTAGGTCCAATTAATAAATTCTAAATTTATTACAATAATTTCCAAAATTGCCCTCACCCATCTAATATCTATCCGATATATATTATTCATACATCACATCCATGTATTCACACAAAACATGTTATCAATCAATCTAATCCAATTAATTAATCTGAAATTTATGACCATCCAATGTTCAAACAACGATTTTATTTTGCGCGAGTCCGACTCGTTTTAAGAATAAGTACTCAAAGTACGAATTCTCGAATTATATCAAACTACAACATTAAATCCAATTTAATTTGTATTCAATACTAATTCTTTATTTAATTCCAAATTAAATAATTACACTTTATCAATGTGCCTTTAGCGACTTAGATTCTAAATCTAATCTTTACGGGTCTCAAAGCCCAATTAACATCCAATGTCATTTAATTAAAGTCCAATAGGCTTTCAATTAATTTCTTAAGGCATGGACTTTGGTCATTATGGATCAAACCCAAATACCAAAGCCCATTAAAGGAATCACCCTTATTTGCCAAGAAACCAGGCCCATTAGGCCCAATTAAAATTTTAAAGGTCCATTTAATTATATTTGGACTTTATAGATTTGGTTTTGGGCCCAATTGGATCCAACCAATTAACATAAACCAAACTTGGCCCAACCAAGCCCATTAAGCCCAAATACAACTTTTCAAGCCCAATTCCAAAATAAGCCCAATTAATTTAAATCACAAAATTCCAAATTTCACAATTCAATTAATTCAAAGTGTATAGCCATGATTAATTAACCAAATTAATATTTCCAAAATACCAATTTATATAATTAATCATGCTTATTATCATCAACACATGTCCAACATTATTGAATCAAAAATCAATCATTTTCCATGCTATAGCTCACGGCAATTTGGGGATTTAATGTCTGATTTCGATTTCAATCCAATTAAATCCTAAATCAACATTTCCCAAGTGATTTCAACTCATCCAATGATCAAAAATCAAAATTACCATGACATTAGGGCAATAGCAACTTTCGGCCAAACCTACTAATTTGGGGAAAAATTCATCCAATTCAATTTTCATCCAATTGATCATGCATAACACTATGTTATCATCATTCAAGCATATTCAAACAATCAATTTCATCCAAACATGCTCAAATCAATTTTACCCAATTTTACCCTAAATTCAATTTCATGCTTAAACAAAGCTCTTGATACCATTGTTGGGTTTCTGCTATAGTCCCAAGATCGATTTAAGCATTTAAACATGTGAATACAACAAAGAAGTATGGCGGAATCATACTTACATTGATCAGATTTTGATGCGATGAACACAAAATCTTTTTGCTCCTCCATGAAGCTCTTGGCAATGGGTCTATTTTATGCTACTTGTTGAATCTCCAAGCTCCAAGCTTTGTGTGTAGATTCCATGCTCATGAATGGGTTTCCCTATCACCTTTGTATGACTCCTAATGTGTGCTAGCACTTGTGAAAATTTGCCACAAATCTTCACTAAAGCTTCTTGCATCTCTTGGCTTTGAAGGAGAAAGAGAGAAGAAATTTTGGCCCTTGGCCGAAATGGGAGAGGAGAGAGAAGAGAGAGAGAATAATTATGTTGTGTTGGTTATATTTTGGTTTCTAAAACCTAATCAAACATATACAATAATCTCTACACATTTTGTATTGTTTTTCCAAAAAAAAAAAAAACAAAAGTGAGGAAAAATGGCATTAAATGCATTCACAACCACCATCAACTATTCACATCAATCAATGATGACAAGCATCACTTCACTCAAAGTGATGTGACTTTCATCACTTGATTGACTAGTGATTTGACGCTTGATGTGACTTGTGGGCCGCACTTAAATTCGAAATGCGAGTGGCCCGCAAAAACTCCCGGGCTCGGGTTCGCTAATTCCGAATTAACGAATTTTCCGTTACGACGTAATTAAATCAAATTTAATTAAATAATTATGCCTAGGAAAATTACTATTCACATCGCTAGCGAATTAATTCTAAATTAACTCGTTCGCCCGAATTAAATTCTAAATTTAATTCCGCGTCGAAATCTAATTTCGTATAATATATCGAATATATTATTTTATCGATTAATTCCAAATTAATCGTTCTCTCTCTTTATATAATATTTTATCCCAGATAAAATATCTCCGTAATTAATCCCAGATTAATTTTCTCTCTCTAATAATTAATCCTAGATTAATTAAGTGCGAGTCATACGTCATCGGTGAATCTTCGGGAAGTGACCCATGAGATCCCCGATTATGTTGGCAGTAAATCCGGTCGTCAGACTATCCGAACACGTACGTACCTAGTACTACGTTTTTACCGATTTACAAGATATGGTTGGCTTCTAGCAAAGCACCGTGCCTACCCAATTCTCCAGAAATATTCTTAAAGGAATATGTAATCTATATCAGGCGTAGTATACGTAGTATTGCGTATTGCGATCCAGTATCGGATGTCACGTGCTATGCTTGGGGCTGGAATTGTGTCTGCCCCGTACGAAGCACATGTCGGATCTCTGGTAACTAGTCTCTATAATCGGATAATCATGACCTTGTCATATTATCCCGATGACTGTAGTATAAAAGAGTACTAGTTCCGTATCCTACGTGATCATCATCTCCACTATGACTGAAGTGATACTTCCATCTTGACATCACACCGAATACACTACGATTCTCAATATAACCAGAAGAGGCGTACACAGAACCGGTTAAAGCCCTGGACGACCAAAACCAAAGTATATTAATTGTCGCAAGTATTAGCGGTGCAAGTCTCAGGTTAAGACCAAATACACCTACCCTGATTCGGACTTCCATAGACACATAGTCATACTACCAATGGAATTCCGAGGGGTCTATCCAGAGCGAAGCTGTTTCCGTACCATCGGTAAACACAAACCTCTTATTACACTTGCATGAGTATCCTATACCCAAATATATAAGAACTATGTCGTTATGCTCCCACAACGGCATAAGTGTAATATAGTCTATTCCGCATTATCGATGTCCAATCTCGATAATACTACGACTAGGGATATTTTAATGATTAAACCTTAGTGGATTGATAATGTCTCATATCATCTCAATCTGGAACTAATCATAAGGACCTTTTATCATTTATATATCTTGGTAATCTAATTACAAATGATAAAAGAGCAATTTCCTTTGTCACATAGTTAATTTGTACAACAACACCATGATCTGTACAAATAGTGATGCTATGGGTCATAATTGTCCAACAATACTACGTATGCTACGCCTGACAAAGATTACATATTCCTTTAAAGAATATTTCTGGATAATTGGGTAGGCACGGTGCTTTGATAGAAGCCAACCATGTCTTGTAAATCGGTAAGAGCGTGGTACCAGGTACGCACGTATTTGGATAGTCCGATGACCGTATTTACTTCCAACATATCCAGGGATCTATTGGGTCGCTTCCCGAAGATTCACCGATGAGATTTGACTCGAACATAAAATTAATCTTGGATTATTATATAGGAGAGAAAGTTAATATAGGATTAATCACGGTAATAATTAATCTGAGAATTAATTATCAATAGAAAGAATTAATATAGGATTAATTGAATCGAGAATTTATCTGGGATCAAATTCATCGAGCAGAGAGAACGCGGTTAATTTGGAATTAATCGGTAAAATAAATTTAATAGTTAAATTAGATTTTTCTATTCAATTTATTTATATGGGCTAAAATAATATTTTAGATATATTAATTGAAATTAGATTTCAATACGGAATTAAAATTGGATTTTAATTCAAACGAACGAATTAATTTAGAATTAATTCGCGAGCGACTTCATAATAATTTTGCTAGGCATTATTATTTAATTAAATTGGATTTAATTACGTCGCGACAGAAAATTCGTTTAATCGGATTAAGCGAACCCGGGCCCGAAGTGTGTGGAGCAAGCCACTTGAATTTTGAATTAAAGTGGGTCCCACCAACTTACATCACATGTCTATCAAGTGTCAACTTGAGTGATAGAAGTTGTTGGAGGCATTAAATGCCATTTTTCCCTCCAACACTTTGCCTTTGCTTTTGGTAAAAGGATATACACACTTTTGTGAGTTGACTTGGTCAATTGGGTTTTAGAAACACAAAACAAATTCTCTCTCTCCTTTTCTTTCTCCATGGCCGAACCTTCATGTCTTTGGAAGGGAAATTTTTTTCTTTCATTTGTTCTTGCTAGCACATCAAGGAGTGAATCAAGGTGATAGGGAAACTCACCCAAGTGTTGGAAACACTCAAGAAAGCTTGGAGCTTCCATGGAAATGCATAAAAAGTTTTGAACTCATCTGATCAATGTGAGTATTTTCCGCAACTCTTTTGATTTTATTCACACACAAATCACTCTTAGACGATCTTGGCATGTTCTAGGAACACTTACAGATCTAACCCCCCACTCTTAGTTTTCTTTGGTTGTAGGTTTTCTTAGAGGACGAGCTCGGGAGGACGGATGCTAATGCAGTCACTAGGGTTTGGAGTCCACCAGTTCAGAGTCAGAGAGCATAATAGTCCAGTCAGAGTCAAAGTAAAGTTGTATGTATGCACTAGTGTTGTATAAGTCGTTATAAGTGTCTGTTAATGTTTTGTAAAGAGAAGTATATTTGAGTATACAGTTATGAGAAATAAAAGCATTTTATATTGTTGAGTTGGGCTATGGTCCATGTGTATGACTTTACATTTAGATGGTTTAGAATACAGTCGGGAAGTCAGAGGCTAATGGAGTTAGTACAGCTTTCTCATGCCGGTAACATCTCCCAAATTTGGGGATGTTATAAAGATGGTATCAGATCATGGTATAGGGAGTCAGTGACTGCAGTGGGTAGAGTGATGGGGTCTGGTATACACAGTATGTCCGGGATACTCGTTTGCGAGGCACTATCTCTCTAGTATCTGATCCTCGAGTATGTCCTCAAGATCACCAGACAGGTTAGTAAGTATTTCCAAGTCCTCTGAATCCTTAGCACAAGATAGGAAACCAGATAGTAAGGTCTCGTATAAAGTTATCCAAGAAAGCAAAAGAGAAAGAGAACAGTTAGAAGGAAAGTAAGGAAAAGTGTAAGGATGCTTAAGTAACCGGAAATAAGAAAGAAAGTGATATAGAACTAGATTAGTAAGAAAGTACAAGACCCATAGCAGTAAAAGAAGAATAGAGAAAACTCCAGCAAGTATTATAGTTGCCCAGTAGGAGTAAGATTCATTTCCTCTTCAGAAAGTCCTTCCAAATGAATTTAATAGCCTTCGAGATCTTCTTATATATAGTGAGTTCCCCGAGTAATGAAGAATAGCCAAGAAAGATAATAGAAGTAAGAAACCCAGATAAGTCTTGAGAGCCCCAATGGACCTAGATTCCAAAAAGGTTTTAGAGAGCTCTAGATTCCCAAGTAAGAAGTAGAAACGGTTAGTTACCTTACCTCCAGCAATCCGATAGAGACAATACTTTAAACTATTTAGTTTTCGAACCCTCCAGTGACACCAGATAAGAAAGTTGCCCTGACAGAGCCTACCTTATACCTACCTTACATGAGAAATAGACTCTACCAGGACAAAGAGCACCAGATCAAGGATGCCTAAAACCCGTTAAGATATAAGATGTTTACTCTAGCCCCTATCAGCATAGACATAGACGACCATAAGAAATCTGACGAGAGTTCACATAGAATCTTGGAAGGAAGATCACTCGGAAAAAGATTAAGAAAGTTTCGAGGTTAATAGGAGGAGAACCAAGTGTAGTTCAGAGAACTAGACAAGAGAGCACAAGGTTTGCATCACTAGTAAAAGTTCATAGGATAGACCAATACAGTAGACCATTAAGAAGAAGTAAAGACTTAAAGGTAGAAAAGACCAGGGAAAATAAATCTTAAGAATATAGCAACAACTTATGAAAAATTACATGGTGTTGAGTAGAAGGACTAGGTAAGAGTAACACCTGAACCAAAGGATTCAGTACAAGACGTCCCGTTTTTCTTTCTTATTCTTTGCTGAACAGTTGCATAACTCAAAGAGTTGGATTGAGCTAGCCTCACGAATGGTGGTCCATTTGAACTAGACCCGTCTTTCCTTCTTATTTTTTGCTAAACAGTTGCAGAATTCAAAGAGTTGGATTGAGCTAACTGTTACAGTATGTAAAGAGGTTAAATGTATTGATTATTAAATTCAATTGGAATCAAACCATGTTCCTCGCCTTGGGCGTAATTTTCAGCGTCCTCTTTTTCTTAAAAAATACAATGCCATCTTATTTAATAAAGAGCTGAGCCGAAAGTGTAGGTGAGATAGAGAGAATTTCCTTTGCGTCTTGTTTTCTATTTTGATCAAGTTTATTCTAATGTGTTTAAGTAATTCGTATGTTAATTGAGATTATTCGTTTTTGTTGTATCTGAGAAACAGTCGCAATTAAATCCTATACAAATAAGAATAAGACAAATTTATTTTAAGAATATTGTATTTCACAATCTCGGCAGTTTTTCTTATTCTTCGTTTTTCCATTAATACAAATATATTATTACTGTATTTCAACTCTATTGATACTGTTATAATTTATGTTTCAGTTTCGTAGTTACTGTATTTTATTGTATCAATTCTAATTTCTATTTAATAATATATTATTTACCGACTTGTGTGTTCATGTCACGAAAACTAAAGTCATCATGAAGCAATAATTTATAAGTATAGCAAAATATTGACTTTGTCAAGTGATCTGAAGGCACTATAATCGTGGGATTATATAATATTATTGACTAAATGGTTATAAATTTGGTCGATTGATTTTCAAAATTTTTCAGAGAATTATATAATTAGTATAACCAAACGGTTTCCATGAGGTCCCTCTGACTTTTCCTCTAGATAGCAGTGGCATTCTTAAATAATTAATTAAATGATACATGTTATTAAATAATTCCTCTAGATCCGACGGTGCGAAAAAAGCATTTTTGAATTTTTAGTTTTTATTTTAATTTTTCATTTTATATTCTTACATTTTAATTTTTAAGTTGCATTATTTTCTATTAATTTCAATAAATTTCATTTTGCTAATATGTAATTCCATTCTTTTCTACTTTTGTATTTTTCATTTTCTTCTATTATATTTATTTTTTTTTAAAATAAAATATAAATTAATAATAAATCTATATCTGTATCTAAAACTCTTTTTGCAGACTTGGGTATTTCCAAACCTATGTTTTTTGGGTCTACGCAAATCCGGGACTAAAATTTATTGGGTTCGGATCCGTGCATGTCCGAAATTTCGTTAATTAGGTCCTAAAATTTTTTTACGGATTCGAGTCTTCTGAGTCTATGGGGATTTGGGGTGAACCTAGGTCCAAAAATAACCAATCTGGATCTACACAAGTCCGGTATATTTTTTTGCAGACTTGTATATGCGAATAGGGTCCGTACCTGGTCAAAAAATAATCGAATTCGGATCAGTTGGGGTTCAAATTTTTCGCTACCCGAGTCTAAATTTTTTTTCCAGACTCAGGTATTCTGGATCCAGGCCAGATCCATAAATTTTTTTCAATCTCTACTTCTAACCTAGAAAAATATTTTGTGACAAAAATATTAGATACGCCAGACTATGAAAACTTTTTCCGGAAAATATTTAAGGTGATAGATAAACATCGAAAAAATAACTATAATAAAAAATTAAGAATTTAGAGGACATTCTCCTTAATTATAATAAGTTGGTTCATGGATATTCAGAATCCGCTCCCGATAGGTGTGATTTGGTGGTAAAAATCTTAAAATTTGGTTGACATGTCATGAGTTCAAGTTTAAGAGTACATTTATTGTAAGACCTGTGAAAATCGAGAATTTTCTTATTCCGCATAAGCCCGGTGGGGATTTGACGACGGAATTTCCAACGTTTGCAAAAAAAAAATACTCAAATCCTTTAGTGATATATATATATATATATATATATATAATTATCACAATTGTCTAAGCCGTGATAGAGAATACTCTTAATCACGTGAAACATTTTCTCCACGAGAGTAATTTGTTGGTACAACGGAGTCATGGGTAACGTGATATTACCAACAAATTAGTAAATGACATATATGTATGATTTAATATTTATCTTTTTAGTTATTTTTTAATATTTTACATACGTGACAATAGATTATTAGATTATTATATGGATGACATGATACCTCTATTGTATTGTAGATTTTTTCCATCGATTGAGGTGCAGGCCACGCACAGTGCGCTATATTTATTATAAATACGCCAATTAAGTTTGGTAGTTCCATGAACCACATGCAGTCCTTAATCACAGCACTGCTTGCTTTTCAATAAATGCCAACTCCATAAATATCCGCCATCTTGCGGTAAAAATTCTTCAAAATACCAACGCTATTTTATTGGTAATTCGAAGCTCATTCCTCAACTGATCGATCATGTGGAGCTTTGTAAATTCGATAACAAAATATTTGATATGGGCATGGACTTTGTTATTGAGCTATTCAGTCTTGGGACATCGCATACATAATTGCAAAGAACTGATCGAGCAAGTTGCAGGCTCATCAAGAGCTCATGATGATGAAGCTGTAGAATGTGCTGTCTGTCTTTGCGAGATTGTTGAAGAAGGAGGAGAAGAGATAAGTGAGTTGAGATGCAGCCATTTATTTCATAAATCTTGCTTGGATGCTTTGATAGGCTACAATTACGCCACCTGTCCACTCTGCCGTCATTCAATTGCACCGCCTAGGTTGGTCACGGAGCTTGGCGAGGAGGTGCTATTCCTTAATTTCTGTTTTTTCAATTCCACTTCACAGCGTGATACATGGTGGCTGCGTTAACTCTTGGGGAAAATTATCAATACTATTCTGTCTGATTTGGCAAACTTCTAAACGGCCTATGCGAACACACTAATTTAAATAAAATTTTCGGACAGACTAAAACTTCTCTATTAGGCGGCCACTATATACTATTTCAATAATAGCTTTTAGCTAACTATTAAATAATCTGTGTAATTAAATTAACTATTTCCCCTTGCATGAGTAATAAAGGTTCCTACTTGCCTTCTAATACATGTCGATCGCCTTGAAATTTTGCAAATGAATGTTTTCAATATATATATATATATGTATGTGTGTATATATGTATATATGTATGTTGCGTGTGTGGGTATATGTATTATGCGTGTGTGGGTATGTATATGTATGTATGTATAGATGTATAGAGTATAGAGTCAGATTAGGTTAGGTTCATGTGAACTTTACGTGGATTGTAAGGTAGATAAAGATAAAAAAAAATTTATCTTTTAGTTCATGTGAACTTTATATATTTTAAGATGTGGACCTGATAATTTTTATATATTTGTGTGTATGTATATGTATATGTTGGAGTTAGTGTTTGAGCATCAATCCGTTTAATATTTATAAAACAGTTTATAAGTACAATAATTATATTTTTGATTCATTAATATAATTTATGGTATTAATATTTGTGATTTAATTAATAAAGACCTTAGAATAGCTAATTAGTGATATAGCTACAATTGTTGTAATAGACATTGGGAAATATCACTATGCATTCTAATTCTTTAAGACATTCATAGTCGATGGTTTATTTACACATGCCGGTTTATGAATCTACGAGACCAGTACACGTCGTATATTGTGATAGATAGTCTATACCAATAAATATGAGTTTTGCAAGCTTGTATAGACATGTAAGTATTTATTTGAAATGAATACTGAATATTTCATAAAAAGACTCCTAGAGAAAGAATATACCATTAATAATAAGAGATCTTCTCGAGTGTAGTATAAATGATCCTTGGACTTGAGATACAATTGTGGTTCAGTGGGTGATCCATCACACTTTGACGCCATGTATGGCAGGAACCTTTTGTGGTCTGACATCTGGATGTTTGTTGGGTGTGGAGCGATACCCACAAGAACATGTGCATATCGAGATGAATCAGTCAGCCCATGTCTTGAGGTTTATGCATCTTAGTCTTCACTATAAAAATAAGGTCTTTAACGTCGAAATATTGGACACTAAGAGGAATTTGCGTCGAACATATTCGACGCTAAATTTCGACGCCAAAATACAGACGAGAAAGACAATTGGCGTTGAAATATAATATTTCGACGCCAAACCTCGGATTTGCGTCTAAATTCTTTCGACGAAAAATAGTATTTTTCGACGCTACAGTACAATTTTGGCGATGAAAATATTCGACGCTAAAAGTTATATTTTAGCGTCGAAACTATTCGACGCTAAAAGTTCTATTTTAGCGTCAAAATATTCGACGTTAAAAGTTCTATTTTAGCGTCAAAAATTTTCGACGCTAAAATTAATAAATTATTTCTAAGTAAATATTATTTTATTACTTTTAGCGTCGAAAAATTCGATGCTAAAAGTATAAAAAATTTATTATTTTATATAATTTTACTCTGAAATATTCAATTTAATATTTTAAAAAATATTATCATGTCAATTTTTTTTTGAATAATAGTACAATTATTTTTATTCTAATAATTAATTTATTATTATAATGAAAATTTATTAAATAAAATAAATACATAGTCTATAAAAACTATCTGTTATGAATATTTATACAAATGAAAATAAAATTTATTGATGTTGTGTGATGGGGGGCGCTCGAGCCCGATGTACTCCGGCCGAGTGAGGCCTCCAACATCTCCCGGAAAGCCCTTATATGCGGGTTGAACTCCTGCATCTTCTTTCCTTGTGCCGTTTCATGCAGTGCGTCTTCTGAGTCGTCTCTGAGTCTCAGTCGTCTCGATATTTCCAACATGTTCTTGGTGGTGGCTAGCTCCTCTCGAAGGCACGATTCAATTTGAGAAGAAACTGTAGTACGCCCTGATGACATCGGTTTCTTACGAGTGTCAAGGCCGATGTTGTACGCTATCTGGTTCTTGAAAACCAATTTTGACAATTACTTATTCAGTATAGGATTAGACCATGTCTCCTGAGTTTGATGCTGAGCTCTACCATTTCGTTCTATTTTAAAAAAAAAAAAAATTAATGTTCGAATTTGAAAAGAAAAAAATCAATTTAAAATAATATTTATTTTACTTTAAATACTTAAACTTACGTAGAAGCGTTTGACTTCTTCATTGATCCATTTTTTCTTCTCATTGTAGTGCGCCACTCGGAAAAACTCTGGAAATGACTGCACCTCACTTGTGCTACTCTGCTAAAAAACATCAACTGATTCATTATTGGACATTAAAAAAATTAATGAACTTTTTAAAATATGATTTATGATATTTTTACATCAGAATATTCGCATTAACAACAGGTAAGTAACAAAAAACGAAGAAAAGAGAATTATCAATTTCGTATTATTTTAAAAATTATCTCGTGTTTCTCGCTAGACCAAAGCTCACACAAGAATGTTCAGTCTTTCTCTCTATAAAATCAGGCTTGTGTTGTGGAGCATCTGAAGTCCCATATGCGTCGAATATCGGTTTCATGACTTTTGTCCTATAATCCTTATAATTTTTCCCCATTTGGTGGTCAAGATACTTCTGGACGTTTACTTTGGTCAGATCCACGTCAAACCACTCCTGCAAGAATAGCAACCAAGTAAAAGTTAAGTATAAAATATTAATTAAAGATAACAGAAATAACGAAAACTCAATACTGTAAGTTTACTCACAAGTAGCGTCGGTAAGAGTTAGTTGATTTTCGTCCCCCACGGTAACTTTCTCCAAGAAACCTAGTTTTGGGGAGCTTCATACTGGGCAGCAGCACCTATGGCATTGGTAAATGATGGAGAATGTTGCCCTATTTGTCTTTATGCATCATCTGATAACTCTATCCGGATACGCCGTGAGCCTTAACGTGCTTCACCAATCCCAGGCCACGGTTGCGTCCTCGACCATTCGTTGTACTCGAGTCACCTGTGCTAGCAGGGATATCTGTCCTTGCAGATTTAAATGGAGTCGAAGTAGTGTGTTTGCAATTGCCCGATGCCATCTGCAATATAAAAATCAAAATATAGTACTTCAATAATAGTTATGCACCTCAATTTCACTAGCAAGATATATATATGTCCAAATTTAAAATATCAAAATAAGAGAAAAAAATCTGAATCATTGGCTAGTTTATCAAATCATTCACTTCAAGTCTTATAACTGTAATCCATGTTATATCTACAATAAAATAAGAACAACAAGTGTTGTTCTGGATTTCCAGAACATCATGTTCATCGGGAAATTTTCTTCAACAACTGAACTATCATCACCGTTCTTAAGCCTAGACTTTTTTTGGTAGGTCGAGCACGAGCATCAACCAAATTACTCATGAATCCTTAATCATTTCACCTTAGTCACTCAAGTACGTTACGACCTAAATGATAAACTATTGACCCTACTTGTTCGGATGGGTGTTTATCCTAAAGTGTTCCCAGACCGCATGTATACATCCGTAAGTAACTTAGTCCAACATGGAAAAATTCATTAAGAGGAATCAACAAAGAAAAGTTCCAGAACAACAAGTTATATGTCATCAAATTCCTTCCACTCGGTTCCATCCGCAGGATGTCTGAGTATGCCCTACGCACCGGTCATCTTTTCATGATGCCATTTCATATCAGTCACTGTGTGTCGTGACATGAACAACCTCTGCAGCCTGGGCGTTAATGGGAAATATCGTAATATCTTCTGAGGCACTTTCTTCCTCATACCACGAACTTTGTACCGACTTTCACAACATATCGGACAATATTCAAGTGATTCATACTCACGAAATAATACACAGTCATACTTACAAGCATCAATGGATTCATACCCCATTCCCAGATCACGCAATATTTTCTTTGCCTCGTAATATGACTTAGGCAATTCACTTCCAACTGGTAATATTTGCCCCAGTAAGTCTAGCATCATATCAATACTTTTATTGGTCATTTTGTTCATCAATTTAATGTGTAATAATTTCACAACGAAATTCAAGATCGATATCCTAGCACCTTCAAATGGTATTTTTTTTGCCTCATCAAGTAGTTCACTAAATAAATTTTGATCATTTCCACCTAACACTGGTATGTCACCACCAATATTATGACCTTATAAGTCGCGCAAAGCATCGGTTATCTCATCATTTGCAGGTTGATTGTAACTACTACTCCGGAATCAAAAAACCGTGATTGAGAATTATACTGCTCACCATGATAAATCCACGTACACTCCATTACGGTATTAAACACTCAATCTATCCACCGAGCTCATCCGATTTCTATCAATTTCAACCAAATGTCTACATATAAAAATATAATTATTAGACATCATATTACACTCATCAACATCACCAATTCATTAAATATTTATTTAAGCATGCATATATATATTTAGTTAATTAATTAATTAGTTACAAAACAAAACATAATTAGTTAATTAACTAATCTACATATATGCATCATAAACCACTAACACAATGTATATTATAAACATAATTATAAAAAATTAAAATCATAACTTTTTATAAAGATTAAACTTAAATTAATTAAGTGAGAGTACTGATTCAAATAGGAAAAATAACAAAGAGAGATGAAAGAAAATTTACCTTATGAAAAATTAGAGTTTTGTTGAAAAGTTGTAGGAGAGTTGTGAGTAAACTTGCAAAGGAGAGACTAAAATTACAGAGGAGAGAAAGAGCAGAGGGGGAAGAAGTGTTGTGGCTTCTGCATTTTAATATAGTTTTAGCGTCAAATTAACGTAATTCGACGCTAAAAACTTATCATTTAGCGTCGAAACTAAATTTTGACGCTAAAGGTAAATGAATTATCGGTGGGATTGTCATAACCTTTATCGTCGACATTACATTCGACGCTATGTAGCACATTTTTAGCGTCGAAGTTATTTTATTCAACGGTAAAAGTTGTACTTTTACCGTCGGTAATTTTTTCGACGCCAAAGGTAAGGGAGTGTCGGTGGAATTGACAAAAAGCTTTAGCGTCGACATACATTCGACGCTAAGTTGTCAGTTTTAGCGTCGTTTATCAAATACGATGCTAAACGTTTACCCTTTTACGTCGAAAATTTTTTTCGAC
>SKCR01012222.1:0-31401 GCA_019454045.1 Zanthoxylum bungeanum
TGACATCCAATGTCTCGCCATTGACAACTCTAAGCTGGATCTCTCCTTTATTCAGCCTTCTTTTAACCCTCATTTCCATCAGAGAATTGCAAATATGAGTACGATTGCGAGTGTCTAATACCCATCCACTATTTGCAGCTAAGGCTCATGAGATGTCAATAATTGGAAAAATACAAAGCATACCTGAGGGTACTGCTTTTCCTTTTAGCTCTGGACAATCATTCTTCCAGTGTCCAGACTTCTTACAATGTAGATATTGATCACGAGCTACTTTCGATTTTACTCCTTTGCGCTTCTTGGAGTTCTTCTTTGATATATTCTTCTTCCCCATTTTGATTTTCTTTGACTTTTCAGAAGTTTTTGAAGAGCCAACTCCACCATGGAGATACAGTGTGAGGTTGTCTTTTCTCAAATCTTGCTCCGTCGTGCGTAACATGTTATGAATTTCTTCGTATGTGGCTTGCATCGAGTGCATATAGAAGTTTAACACAAAGCCAACATAAGAACTAGGCAAATGAGATGAGACAAAATTAAATTACGGCTCAACCGTTCATCAAATACAATACCCTGTCATTCCAGATATCGAATCTGGTCTATCATGTTCAAAACATGAGTGCTGACAGCTCCTCCATCCTTGAGTTCATCACGAAATAATTCCTTAGATCTTCGATAAAGTTTCATCTCTTGGTTTGCCTCGAACAAATCCTTGAGTGTTCGCATGATGCTCCAAGCATCCGGTACTTTAATGTACTGTCTCAGCAAATCTGGAACCATCAATCCCACCCCAAGATGTAGGATTTCACCTTCAGGTTATCACCCTTCCATCTATTAAAAGTTTCTCGCTCTTCTGGAGTGGAGTCAGGATAGATTTCAAAATACAGTGGATTGACAGTGACATAAGTCAATTTTTCAAATTCCAAGATAATACGCATGTTCATTTCCTATTCGAAATAGTTTTCGGCTCCTTTTAGCTTATTGGAATCCAAAAGTTTCATCAATGGATTAGCGGCAGCCATTTACAAGATAATATTTTTGAGTAGTAGCATAACAGTTTTCATTTCAAAATAATAACACTAATTGATTATGGAATTTTAAATCTATTATTTTCCTCTCATTACTTTACGTAATTCTGTAATCTCTCATAACGGAAAAATAGAAATTTGACTATCAAAATTTCATAGCGGGAAGTAGATCCCATTACATTTACTTCGGCCTCATACTAATGATGATATTGGCATTTGTAAACTCATTAGATAGACCTCCAAGGTCAATCACTTCATGTGACTCATAGTTTGGTCCTGAACCGTTTCTTATCCTCACACTAATGACGATATTGGATTAAGACGTGTTCTAGGTGTATACTTATCAATGTGCACTAATGAGCTTCGTATGTACACTTTCACACTAATGACGATATTGGGTGACTGTGTTAACTCATCACGCTACATCTAATATTTTACCGGAGCGACCTAAGTTCCGAGCACTTATACCCTCACATTAATGATGATATTGGATATAAGTAGTAATAATCAATTCATCTCCGTATTGACAAGATGGACCATCCAATAATGCTCCAATATTACTAATACTATTACTTAAATAAAGTAATCACCTAATCACAGGAGATTTATGACAATCAAGTCATTAACTTAATTAGGTCAAAGTTTTAATTTAAAACATGTTTTACATATCCAATATGTCTTATGCATAATTAAATTAAAATTACTATGACAAAGATTCAAAAACAAGTGTTGTGTGGTTAAGCCTTGCTACTAATACCATTCTGTTAGGACAGTTGTGGAACCCCTAGGGTCGGATCAGTGCCCCGCGCAGCGAAAATAGTCTAAGCCGTGGATATCAAGCATGGGTGTAATTTTAAATTATTTAATGAAATACTATATTCCATTATAGGAAAAAAAGGGACTGAATCGAAGTCCGGAAACTCAAAAACTGGCAAAAAAATTATCTCGCGCGCGCTACATTATGCGCACTGCGCAAACAACAAACATTTTTTCATTTCATTTCTTTCCTTCAGCTCACTTTCCAGTGAGCGGAAGGAATTATGATATTTTACCTTAATAACTTCAGGCTCTCCCTAAACACTTCAAAAATATCCAAAATTAATTTTTAACATCAAAACTAACATCAACACATGTTATAGAATAAAAATTAAGTTTTTCAAAATATCAAATTTTTTACAAAAACATAAATTTATTCTAAATACGCATTTGCGTAAATTTTGAATCCAATACACAAACCAAATTAGAATCCCAATAAGAAATATATCGTGAACAATTCTATGTCACCCAAAGGTGATCAAGTGATTCTAGAATGGTAGCCATAGCTCTAAGTTTTAATCTAGAGTTCCAAACTCTCATTAATTGTTTCATGTCCAACTTGAACATCTTTGACCTAATACATAAGCATGTTGTGTATATACTTTTAAAGTATCCTAACATAATTGATTAGCCTTATTTCAACATTAAGTTATGTGATCATGCATCTAATACACAAAAGGAACACAACTTAGGAGAAGATCAAACATTACCTAGTAAGATTGATGCAAGATCCAATCTACTTCTCCTTTGTTGAAATGGTTGGAGAACCTCCAAGGTGTACAAGCTTCACTTCAAGATCCAACCTTGATTTCCAATGCTAGCAAGCTTCACTTCAAGATCTAATCTTGATTTCTCCTAGATGAAATATTGTAGAGACCTCACTAGCTTCTCTAAACACTTCTCTAAATAAGGCTAATCTCTCAAGAATTACTTGTGTATAGCTTACTCAAGCTTTTGCTTATGCTTGTACTTGTAATTAAAACTTTCCTTAAGCTTGCTATTTATAGCAAAATTTAGGCAATTTTTAATTAATAAAAGTTGTAATCAACTTTTAAGTGGGCTTAATCCAATTTTGTCCAAATATGTATAATTAGGTGAGACTAATCTCCATTGTCTCTCACTTTAATTTAATCCAATTAAATCAAGCCAAGGATTAGGAAATGGATTAGTTCAATGTTTGCCACTTTGATTTAATCCAATTAAATCAAGCCAAAACCACATATTATTACATACTTACAATTACCATAATATTCTCAAATGGTAGAGATAATTATGATTTTACAATTAAGCCCTTGTGTAATTATTGAATTAATCCAATTAATCCAATTAAGTCAAAGTAAATAATCAATGTTATCCAATAACACTTGATTATCGTAGTTGATAATTATAATATCGAATATTATCTTTTATAAAAAATAATTGGCTACCCAAGTGCTCAACAAGTACACTTCATATTAGGACCCACTAAGTTCAGACACGTTCGTCATATAAGCCTAGCTAATATGTACACAATTCAGCCACCTCCGAATTCGCGAAGAGAACGAACGACCTTTCTGAACTATACCAGTCGAGGTCATCACATATGTTTAACAATCCCTCTGTCGTAGGCTATCCAAGTTGTGCTTGGGAAATATAGAATACACCGTTAAGTTTCTGAGGCACACATCTCATGTTGATATGTCCACGATTCTTCATAACTGATGCGATCCACCCTAGGTGATCGACTTTGACCAAAGATTTAAGAGTCGTGACTTTACTTATGGATCATATTTTGCTTCGCACTTGATTACTGAGTGCATCAGTCCATACCCAACGAACATCTAGAGGCCAGACCATGAAAGGTTTTTGACATACATGACATCAAAGTGTGGATGATCTCACATAAAATCAATGTTATCTTATATTCAAAGGATTATATATGCTACTCGACTCGAGGAGATTCATATTGACAGTGGTGTGTACTTCTAACTATTAGGAATCACCTGCGAATTATTCAGTATTCGCTTCAACGAATACCCACATATCTATACGAGTTTCTAAAACTCATGGTACATCGGGTTAAACCATTGGAACTCCAATTCCAATATAAAACATGTGCTAGTCTTCTAGGTTATAGGAATTCGACCGTATTTCAAAACCAACGACTATGAATATTTACTTTAAGAATGATTTACACATATTGTGAAAACTATTCTAATGTTGATGTCATTCTTAGCATATCTATACATCAATCTAATACGCATAATGACAATGTCATTAATAAGATATGAAATGAAAATATAGTTATTTTATTAATAAATAATAAAATATACAATTCAGATTGGCACTCCAAGCACCAACTCCATCACATGGGACAAGACGTTGTCTCAGTTACCTTGATGTTTTTGAGTTGGTGTGGATTGCGTGATATGTTAACCCCGTTACACTTGTCATTTTTTTTATGTAGTATGGTTTGAGACGCCATCACCAGTGCCTGTGGGGATGACCTGAGGTTGAAAATCTTCCATCGAGGTCTTTCTGGTTTAGATGGCTCGGGGCTGCATTCGTTATGTCGATGTCATATTGCTTTATTGACACAATAAGAGATCATTCCCTTGTGGCCAAGTGTTCTGTCGGCTCGGGTCTGAGTTACGTCCCACCAAGGCCATATTGCGTGTGTTGGCGCAATGTTGGTTCATTCCCTTGCGGCCAAGTGACTTAGATGACTTAGGGTCGGAAATTTTCCCCCAAGGCCTCTCATTGTCAGATCGGCTCGGGGCTGGGTTTTGTCCCGTCGAGGCTCTATTGCTGTGATTGGCACAATGAGGGATCATTACCTTATGGACAAATGTTTTGAACGGCTCGGGATTGGGTTATGTCCTATTGAGACCATATTACTGTGTGTTGGCACAATGAAAGTTCATTTACTTGCGGCCAAGTGACTTAGATGGATCGATGTCGAAATTTCTCCCCTGATGCCTTACTGTTTTAATAATAGCCAGAGGAAGGGAACTTTCCCTCGTAGCCTATATTTTATTTTGCAGGTCTTTGCAAATTATTCCCTTCTAGGATTGCAACCTGTCGAGAGCATGCATCAGCCCAATGTCGCATGAGATGGACTTCTTCATACAGAGAAGCCAGTGGATGGACTGACCATAGTTAGCTCGGGTCAACCTTTTCAGTCAGAGAAGGCCTAGTGGAAGAGATGGCCAAGTTATGAAATAGAAACACATGTGCTAGATCAGGGTTATGAACCCGACGTGGATTTTCACAAGAATGAGAATTGAAGCTTGCAGTTATGGTACCCGTTCTGATGTGATGAAGACTTGAGATTCTGGCCTTGTTGGGATGAGCAACAACAAGAGGTATGAGGTCCCCGGGATCAGCATAGCATGCGGCACGAGTATGGAGATTGTCGTCATCAGTGTAGTTCTGTGAAGAGTCATTCGATCGAAGTACCAAGAGGTCTGTGGTGGGGTCAGTGGTGAAAGGTTTGAAGAACAAAGAGCAGAAATAGCTCCTGAATGAAGTTTCTCTTCAAGATTCTAAGTGTTGAAGGGTGCCGCAAGGCATCGGGTTAAGGCGATGTGGGGAACCCATAAGAGATTTATTTCTCTCGTGGCGTAGGTTGGAGCCACTCTACGCCGAACCACGTAAATCCTTTTGTCTGCTTGTTAAATTTATTTTTGATTTCCTACTAACCAAATAAATTTACTGCTGAGGGAGGTTTCTCCGGGAGGTTAATTTCTCATATTACCCTTTAACCAAAAAAACAATTTAACAAAAAACAACCGCGAATATATGTGTTTGTTGCTTTTGATATTTGATTGATTTGATTTGAAAGCTGCACGTATTTTTCTACACGCGTGGGGTGATGCCAGAGTGATGAGCAACTGTTTTTTCACACGTGTCTATATTTTATTTTTTTTCCATTTGTGTCAGAATCAACACGTATTTCAAATTTTGCTTAAAAGTGATAATGAAACTCTGCCGCTTAAGTCACGAGATACATAAAACCGGCGGCTTAGGAGGAGAAGTTAAGCCTATAGCTTAGTGCCATCTGTCACTGTTGGGTCAACTGCCACCGCCGCCGCCACAACCACCTGCTTTCGGTTGCAATTTACGGGGATCCTCATAATCACTAAAGAGAATTAATTGAAATCAGCATCTTATTCTTTATTATTATTGAGTGTTGTGGTGGGATTGAAGCAAAATGCATAGGGTGACGGTATAATATATGTGTTTGCATGAAAATATGAGTCTCAAAAATGATCCTTTGTCTTCTATACCCTTTACCTTTAACTTTTACATATTGGGCAATGATAGGAGATAAAAAGAAGGGATTAAACGGGAATAAAAATATTATCAAAATTACGTCGTTTTGATTGTGTTTCAAAAAAAAAAATTAAAAAATTAAAAAAACTTAATTTTGATGTTATTTTTGTCCATGTTTAATTCCTATTTTATCTCCCTATCATTTTTCTTACATATTTCTTTATACACACAACGCATTTAATAATTTTTTTTAAAAAAAATTGAAAGAGTTTGTATTTGTCTCTCTAACTAGCTTAGCTCTAGGGTTCGTCTTTCTAAGGTTTTGTTTCATATTTTGGTTGGTTGATCACAAAACTCTCATATCCAATGATGTGGATATGGTGTGTGTCTAGCATCCTAAATGATATTATTGATTTAACATTTATCGTACAAGTAAGAGGTCATATATTTAAATTTTAGGCGATACGTTTAATTTGAGGTTTAGGTGGGAGTGAGGGTGCAATATATAAAAGATTTTCCTTTTAATATATATAGAGAGTCAGACTCCAGTCCACCTTACAGTCCATATAAAATCCACATTCAGCTAAAAGATAAAAGATTTTTTTTTCTTTATATACCTTTACAAATCCACATAAAGTTCACATGAACCTAACCTGGACCTGACTGTGTTGATGTTATTAACACATGCTAAACGATAAAAAAACACAAGTTCAAAAAATGAACTCCAATACACTAAAAAAACAAAAAACACAGTGTATTTGAGTTTATATATGATTTTCTTGTCTTTTAACTTAACTTGATCTTAATAACATTAGAATGGTTTGTATAAGATCAATCTCATATATATAAATAGTTTAGTGGGAGAGGGGGAAAAATACTTGGGACAAAAATTCTCCTAATGTGAGTTGTTGCCCCACTTCCCATATGCCCAATATATTTGAAAAAAGAAAAGAAACATTGAGCTATTGTTTTCAAATAACTTTATATAAAAATTGTAGATGTTTTCTTGTTTTGCATCATTTGAAACTGTGATAGTCCAACTTAGTCCCCACACATCTTAATATTTGTACAATATTAGACTAGATTTAGTTGAAATTAAATTAATAACCCACATCATGTCTCACTCCAATTTTTATATCATTTTATTTATTTCCTTTTATGTTTGTAGTCTCTATAGTCAGACAATGACGCTTTTTTTGGTTGTATTATTGTCACTAGAGAGAGGTCATAATATATCCTTGTTTTTTTTTTTTTTTTTTTTAATGTTAAGAAACATTAATTAATTAGTAGAATAAATAGCATCTTTTTGGTGGAAGATTATGTGATTAATTATAGTGTTAAATGGTAACATGATATTTAAACTCTACTCATATTAGCGGGAACAAAATTAAGTTGCCATTAGATTATAACTAAATAATAATAATCATTTTTTAAATGGAGCCTATAAGTTAGAGTTTGCAATCAGTCGAGATGGTCCTGGATTGCCAATCCTGGTTCCGTCTCAATTGTGATTTCAGGATGAAAAATCATTCCGAATTCTGTACCAGATTTTGAATTGAGATGATTTTTCATCATGAATCATAAACTGGATGGTTCGGGATTCTTGATTGAGATTTGAATTTGAATTTAGGATTAAATTGAATGGTTCATCCGGGAGCTCAGATTGAATTGTCTCGAATCTCATATCAAGTAATATAAAATCTCAAATCTCTGTCGATCGAAATTCATGATTTTTGCTATCCTTACTAGAAGCATGATTCTTGGAACTCTTATATATATATTACAACCAGAGTCAAAATCAATAAATTACACACGTGAGATAAATAACCGAGTCATTAATTATTAAGTCCACTGCTTAAACTCACTCAATGGCTTGTGTGAACTAGGGTTTCCGATTGAAGCCATTGGAGGGAAGTTCAATTGACATCAAACCCATTTTCTTGTGTCATTTTTTTAATTTTATTTTTTGGTTTCATATTGATGACATGGAAAGGAACTGATCACTACAGTTCAAGCAAGCAGAGAAAAAAAAAAAAAAAAAAAAAACACTTTTTGAATATAAAGGGGCAAGCAATTTTTTATGTTTGGTATTTGTTCTTTTGTCAAGAACTGAAGATTCGGTAATCAGATTAATAGTTTTGTCCCTCCTAAGCTTTTATTTAGTGAGAATGAGCTTTCTTTCTTCTCTTTAATTCTCTGTCATTTTTTTTTTCAACAACAAGAGAAAATTTGCTCTCTCAGTATTCAAATAAGCCATGTTTAGAGTGCTATAATTATTTTCTTATTACATTTCTCAACTTTTTAAATATTATATTCCTAATTTTTTCGTTATATGTCTTATAATAAAAAATTAACATAGACTATCCCTCAAGCCTTATCTCTAATAATAAAAAGAAACACATCATGATAATGATATATAAATATTAAAACAACAGTATTAAACAGTGGTGAATAACATAAAATTTGGATTATATAATGTGCAGACGTCGGTATCAGAGACCCCGTCGTCAAATAATCCCTTCCGCACTTAAACGAAGCAGGTAAAACTTCCAACTGTCTCAGACTCTTACAAGAAACGCACTCTCTGAATTCGAACTCAGGATCTCAAGGTTAGATCATGAGCCCTACACCACCAAGCCACGCCCATTGGAGACACGAGAGACTACTCACTAACACCTATGGTAACATTGATATGAAAATGCTAAACATGAAGATAATTATAAAAAAATATAATGATCTATGTGTAAATGATGCTGTTATGGGGTCTGTTGATACTTGATTCAAGGCTAATTTTTTTGCTTTAATTATCTCATATATAGTTACAGCTAGATTGAGGCTGATATATTGTGGAAGCTTTTGGGGCTGTAAAGCTCAACTTTCTTATGAAATTAATCATGAAAATGAAGATCAGTTTAATGAGATTAGAACATTGAAATAGCTCTTAATTAGAGTAATCAAAATAATGTAAACATAAACATGCGCACCCATTAGATTCCACTAATTTCGCCATAACTTATTATGTCAAATAATGGTGTCTTATTATTAGACACCAAGATCATTATAGTCTATAATTACTCAACCCATATTGATAAAATAAAAGTTATACTCGAGACATGCATGGCTTTGTTTTCTTTTGTTTTGTTATATGAAATAAACTTGAAAATTAGATAAATATATTTGTATTACTATCCGGACATCTATCGATATGAGATCGAAAATATACTCTTTCTAATTTCTCAGAATTTTTACGGATAATGAAATTTTGAACCTGTAAAAACTCAAGCTAATGTCCTTGATATGAGTAACACTAAACTACAAGAGAAATACAGACATGGTTCTGTTTACAAAACTGGATTGGTTTCTTTTATTTTCTAGGATAATAATCTAAAAGCAAAATTCAAGGCCTAAGTACTGTTTAAAAAAGTGAAAAAAAAAACATTCATCATTACAAGAAAAATAAAAGGGACAACTAAATGAAGCCTTTGTCCCCACAGTCATATACAGCACATACAAATCAGATGCCTTTGATTTTCCCATTTTTTTTTTTTAATATATGAAATGATATCCCACTTTAAACAAAGCCTCTAATTTGGACCAACTTACCTTGTGCACAAGTTTCATTCACATTTTGTCCCATTAAGAATTAGATTGATGAATATTTTTTGATATTTTTTTCTAATGGGTTTTCACTCAGGTTTATGGCAACCTAAAAATTTGGTAATGATTAGTGTAATTTAGGGAATTAAGCCACTTAAGGTGGGTCTATCATAAGGCAATAAAATTCCACATGGCAGCCTCAAAAGAGGCATATGCAATAATAATACATGTTAATAGAGTGATGGAATTGGAATCCCAAGAAAGAATTTAGAGAATGGCATGTTACTAAAGCAAGACAAAAGCATAGAAAAGGATAATTACTAGGCATATCATAGGGATTTACATTTTTTATTTAAATCTTTAGAAATCCCGACAGTCAAATCACCCATTCCGGGTTTAAACGGTCCCCGATTATCCCAGATTCTTATAAAAAATATATTCTCTGAATTCGAACTCATGATCTCAATGTGAGATTCTAAATCCTACACCACTAAATCACGTCCATTAGGGACTGGATTTACATGTATATTCCAAACATATCTTTTATATTGTAAGTGCTAATAGGAGTAGGAGAGCAGCTGCTGCAGCAAGTGCAAGCTACATTTATCACTGACATGCCTTGAAATTTTGTTGATTTCAGTGCTAAAAAGATCATATGCTACTCATTACACCACATTAATGAGCCAATAAGGACTATTCTTAGGGCCTAAGGCCTATTGAAGCTGTTTGGGGCTGGGCTCTGCAAAAGGACCTGTAACTTCTGTTCAAAGAATGTTAAAATTAAAGCAAGAGAATGGACAACATGAGTGATTATATTTACAAATTACAATGATCTTATTTCGTGATATATTTAATATGGTTTGTATTAGCAAGTTAAGCGTCGCTGAGATTGTTCTGCAGGATCTCAACAACCTTTTGAGATAATCTGTTTGGTATAATTCACCATTAAAAGCCGATTTGTAAACATAAGGTGTTCATGAACTTATATTTCATGTATATTATTCTATTTAACCATGTGGGATTTAAGACCTTAACTTTTTAGCACGCTTCCCAATAGACATCCATGACAACCCATCATACTACCCAGCCCGCAACGATAGTCACGAAGCCCCAATTATACTGATCTCATATTTGAAATGGTGTATTCAATTCCATACTCGACGTGGTACCTACTCCGATACTAATTATATAGTCCAGCTTGTAAGGAAATGGTGTCCATGGGCATATATTCTTATTTAACTTGTTCTATTTAATAATTTAGGATTTAGGATCTTAACATCACCAGTATTATAATGTTCATCCAAGACTAGCTGGATTAGTGTAAAATCTAGCATGCATTGGCGTCGAGACAGCAGAGTGTGTTTATTTATCATACATTGGCTAAGTATGTGATTAGCTGGTGGTTTATTAACCATCGGGCACCCTATAGTAATGAGATAGTTTTTAAGGATGAGTTTTACCCACAGGGTTCATAACAAATGGTATCAGAGCCAACGTCATGCCTCCTAGTTGCAATCGTGCGGCAAAAGAGGTGACTCGGATATTGTAGTGTTTGGCAGGGACTAGTTGGTCTATAGTTTAAAATCTAACATGCGTAGGCGTCGGGACTATGGAGCATGGTGGAGAGTTGTAGTCCATTTTTCCCATATTGACTAAGTATTATATTAGATGGTGGTGTATTGACCCTTAGGCGCTAAGTATGAGATTAAATATTTGTGTATTAATCTTTTGACATCCTCTCATTAATGTTGGTTTTTAATGATGAATTGAGTATTCGACGCTAATTGTTGCCGTTTTTAGCGTCGAAACCGTTTTTTCGACGCTAAATATCAAAAATTAGCGTCGAATTTAATTTAGACGCGAAAGAATCAAGGATCTGTCGGTGGAAGCTTCATAACTCTTTAGCGTCGAAAATATTTTTGACGCTAAAAGTATTATTTTTGGCGTCGAATATTCAAATTCGACGCTAATTGTGTACGTTTTTAGCGTCGAAACCATTTTTTTCGACGCTAAATATCAAAAAGTTAGCGTCGAATTTAATTTAGACGCGAAAGAATCAAGGACTGTCGGTGGAAGCTTCATAACTCTTTAGCGTCGAAAATATTTTCGACGCTAAAAGTCTTATTTTTGGCGTCGAATATTCAAATTCGACTCTAATTGTTGACGTTTTTAGCGTCGAATTTAATTTAGACGCGAAAGAGTCAAGGATTTGTCGGTGGAAACTTCATAAACCTTTAGCGACGATATATGTTCGACGCTAAAAGTATATTTTTGGCGTCGACTCCGTTTTTCGACGCTAAATATTTGGACGCTAAAAGCCATAATTCTTGTAGTGTTAATGTTGGTTTTTAATGATGAGTTCTATCCGTAAATTATTATTTTTATCTATGATTGACAGAAGCAGCCCTACTGCTCATCATATAATTGAGCTTCAGGTCTATTAGAGATCTAAAGCTCTCTTGCATTCGATTCTTTTCAGAATATTATGATGACTAATGTTACAAACCCATGGATAAAATATCCTTAAAAACTGACTTGTAAGGATAAATCGTCCATGACTTATATTTTTATTTATATTATTATATTAACTCATGTGAGATTTGAGATTCTAATAGCTAAGCACGTTTTGAGCTTGGGATCCTGGAAAGAGAATTTGCGGCCAAAATTTTTAGTGTATATTCACAGGAGTCAGCTCACAAATAATCTACTGTGTGGTGTCCCATTAAAAATTATATCAGAATGTTCTTTAAAACAATATGAAAGAACTATTTATATCACACTAAATCAAATCTTCATGAGTTCAAAAATCTCAATTATAAAAAAAAAACTATCAACTGAATTAAACTGATTTTCTATGTTTGCTTTAGTGTTTTTGTTTGCACAAGAAGATAAGTGGAGTCTGTACGTATGGCATGAATTGACAAACCTGTTTGAAAGAATCTCTCGGTGGGAATGCTTGCTTGATTATCTGATTTAACATGTTCTTCTTGTCATTGTTGATTTCCTATTCTTTAACATTCATACATATAGGATGGGCATTTTTTTCTTATCTTTTAACATTTCTCTCTGCTGAGTGAAAGCCGTTTTTGAGTCTCATATACTCAAGTTCTTAAAACTGTTTTGGATAGAATGGTCTATGGAAGTCGACGAATTAATTAAGCTCTGTGGTGCAATGTCGTTGAAAGATGGGAAAACCCATAGGGTAAAGCTATCAGAAAGTTTGGAACAGTGATGGACTGTTGTTTGGCTGGGAAAGTGCTAGCTAACAAGTTAATTTATTAAAAAAGAAGCTTTTAAGATTACAATACAGCAAGCTTGGAGGGTACTTCATTGGGGTTAGGATTGAATGGCTGGGGCATAACAGGTTCTTGTTCCAATTTGCGAATGAAAAAAGATAAAGGAGAATCCTGACAACAGGGCCATGGCATTTCGATAATGCGCTGATGGTTCTTACTCCAATTTCAGGAATATAAGAGATGGCTAAACAGAGTTTTGTGTTAGTTCCAACTGCATGGAAGCTGCCCATGCATGAGTCCAGCAAGATCCAACTGCCATAGGAAGCTGCCAGGCTACCATCCTCCATTTTCTGCATCAAGCCAAACCACTTTAGGTGGTGATTGAAGAAAATGGTGAGCTTGCCATAAAACTAGGAGTGATTGAAGGAAATCACTGTAGGTTTGTTGACGTTTTTGAGCTGGAAGTGGGCTATAAATTCAGGGCTCATCTTAGAGCTTAGACACCCCAAATCTGAGTAAGCTCCATGTGTAGAGAGCTTAGAGAGTGTTAGTGAGGTTTTTTGTATAATTGTAAAGTTTAAACACTTGTATATATTTTTGTAGTAATAGAAGCAATTCGGTTTTTCCTCAAACACACTCTAAAGTGATCGGTGAATCACAACAAGTGGTACCATGAGCTTCGGTTGTTCTTTGGGGTCGTAAAACCAATTAACAGAGCTTCCGATCGGAAAATATGTTCAGACGAAAGTTGTCAAAAATCCAATTTGAGGGTACCATCAGCTAGTTCACGAAGAGACGAGCACAGTGGTATTTTTCGGCGATCAAACGGACGTCAGGGTGAGCCGCACGCGCCGACCAGAGGCTTCTTCACTCGCACCACGCGCCGCACGCGCTCAAGAGGTAGAAGACGATACACGTGGCAGCCACATCAGCGCCACGTCAGCCCCAGTCAGCACCCGGTCAGCACCTAATCAGCGCCCAGTCAGCAGACACGTCAGCCGCCACGTCAGCTGTCACGTGTCCGACACGTCAGCACAGCCGGTCCCACTTGCCACGTCAGCACTGCCACATCAGCGCCACGTCAGCAGCCAGGTAAATTTCATTTAACCCCCTGAAGTTTTGAAATTTACAGTTTTGCCCCAGAACTTTTAAGAATTTATAAATCAGCCCCTGTGTCGGATTTAGACCAACGAAGTGTTTATTCCACCATTTTCGACCGTTCCGGACGTAACGGTGACCTCAAATTTGTGAAATTCATCCCATTTTTTAACCTATTTTTATTTTTAAACTTTAAAAACTTAAAATGGAAATAGAAGATTCTCATTCTGGTGCAATGATTAAACTGGCTGCTACCAATTACTCCATCTGGAAGTCTCGGATGATAGATTATTTGCACTGTAAAGATATGTTCGATATTATCGAGCTGAAGGGAGTGAGACCACAGTCTGTTAAGGAGTATGACTGGAATAAACTCACAACAGAACTTTGGGTCAGATTAGGCAGTGGATCGGTCACAGTGTCTTCCACCACGTAGCACAGGACCCAGATGCTTATGAAATATGGAGGAAATTGGAAGACATGTTCCAGGCCAATACAGCTCGGAATAAAGCCCTGTTAATGAGGCGTTTGGTGAACGTGAAACTATGGAGTGGAACTTCCGTTGCAGAACACACCAACGAGTTCCAGAGCCTAGTGAATCAGATGTCTGCAGTAGACATGCAGCTCAGAGATGAAGTTCAAGCCCTCTTACTACTCAGTTTCATTCCTGATAGTTGGGAGACACTGGTGGTTACTCTCAGCAATTCTGCTCCAGGAGGTAAAGTTACCATGCCTATGGTAAAAGATGCTCTGTCAAATGAGGAGTCCAGGAGAAAAGATGTTGGCTCAGATCGGACAGAAGCCTTCATCACAGAGACTCGAGGAAGACATCAAGGAAGAGACGGAGAGAGAGGCAAAAGCACAACCAGAGGTAGATCCTCAGATGGAAGGAAGTCTACCTATAAGTGCTATCATTGTGGCATTGTAGGCCACCTAAAGAAGAATTGCCGAAAACGGAAACGAGAGCAGAGAGAAGGCAATTACCAGCCGAAGAATGACAAAAGAGAGACACTGGTCGTTGTCCAAGCAGATGTAGCAATATGCTCCATGCAGGAAGAGACATGCCTTCACAATGCAACCCAAGATGTTGAGTGGGTGGTAGATACTGCAGCATCCTACCACGTCACTTCTCACAGAGATTTCTTCACAACCTACAAAGCGGGAGACTTTGGATCAGTGAAGATTGGAAATATCAGTTCCTCTGGGATAGTAGGAATGTGTGATATTCAGTTGCGGAAAAATGTCAGGTGTATATTGACCTTGAAGGATGTCATGCATGTTCCAGAACTTCGGCTGAATGTACTTTCGGGGATAGCTTTTGATAAACAGGGCTATGACATCACTTCAGAAATGGCACATGGAGAATGACGAAAGGTGTCATGGTTGTCGCCCGAGGACATGCTTGCGGTGAACTGTACAAGACTCATGTGAAGATTTGTGCAGACAGCCTCAATGTAGCAGAAAAAAAGGCTTCTCAAAATCTGTGGAACCAGAGACTCAGACACATGAGTGAGAGAGGGCTGTCTACCCTGAACAAGAAGGAGCTTACCAAAGATGTTGCACGAGGTCCTTGCAACCACTACTTGATTGGTAAGCAACACAGAGTCTCATTTGATTTCTCTTCAGAAAGAAGATCAGAGTTGCTCAGTCTGGTGCACTCTGATGTTTGTTGTCCCTTGGAGGTTGATTCATTGGGCGGTAACAAGTATTTTCTGACTTTCATCGATGATGCTTCTTGGAAAATCTGGGTGTATTTCCTCAAGACGAAGGATCAGGTCCTAGATCAGTTCAAGTTGTTCCACGCCATGATAGAGCATGAAATAGGGAAGAAGCTAAAGTGCCTTCGCACAGACGATGGAGGTGAGTACAGTTCCAGGAATTTCGAAGCCTACTGCTGGAGACACAGGATTCGACATAAGAGAACTGGTCCATACACACCACAACATAATGGTGTCGCTGCGAGAATGAACTACACCATTATGGAGAAAGTCAGAGGAATGATTAATATGGCTAAGCTGCCAAAGCCATTCTGGGGAGAAGCTGTTCGTGCCGCATGTTATCTGATCAACAAATCACCATCTCTACTGTTGAACTTGGAGATTCCGGAGAAAGTGTGGTCTGGTAAGAATCCCTCCTACACTCACCCTAGAGTATTCAGTTTGTTTAGCCGTTGCACATGTATCCAAGGAGCTCAGGAAGAAGCTCGATGCAAGGACAACTCCATATATATTCCTAGGCCATGGAGATAAAGAATTTGGATACAGACTATGGGATCTGAAGGTGAAGATGGTCATCAGAAGCCAGGAAGTAGAGTTTCTTGAAGACCGAACAATTGAAGACATTGAAATGCCCAGAATGTCTTCCAATGCCAGTGCCAACAGAAATCCAGACCCAACACCAGCACAATTGGCCACATATATAGTGCACGAGGAAATTCCAGAAGCAAAACCAGAGGAGGCAAATGAGGATGTTGAGCAGGGGGAGACACAACCTGTTCCATCGGAGATTACAGAAGAGAGTGCTGAGCAGGGGGAGCCGCAACCCACTCCACTAGAAGCTACAAGATCATTCACAGAGATGGATGATGATAGACCTCCAGAAACCAGTAGACCTCAGACAAGAAGATCTGAGCGATGCAGGATTCCATCAACCAGATATCCGGGATCCGAATATATTTTGCTTACTGATGAGGGGGAGCCAGATAGTTTTCCATAAGACAAGAAGGCATTGAGGAACAAATGGGTGAAAAAACATGACAGCAGAATTATGCAGAGACACAACAGAAGATTACTGTGCAGAGACACAATGGATTGTACTATGCAGAGACATATTAGAAGAATAATGTACAGAGATGTAGTGAAGTGAGCTGTGCAGAGACACAACCGACATGTCAACAAAGGAACAGTGATCAGGATAAGCTAGAGCTATAGCCATGATAGCTGTCAGATGAAGATCATTTCAGATGCAGCTGAAGGGGAGAATTGTTTGTTCCAGCTGCATGGAAACTGCCCATGCATGAGTCCAGCAAGATCCAACTACCATAGGAAGCTGACAGGCTACCATCCTCCATATTCTGCATCAAGCAAAACCATTTTAGATGGTGATTGAAGAAAATGTTGAGCTTGCCATAAAACTATGAGTGATTGAAGGAAATCACTGTAGGTTTGTTGACGTTTTTGAGCTGGAAGTGGGCTATAAATTCAGGGCTCATCTTAGAGCTTAGACACCCCAAATGTGAGTAAGCTCCATGTGTAGAGAGCTTAGAGAGTGTTAGTGAGGTTTTTTGTATAATTGTAAAGTGACATATTCTCAAGATGAATTTTGATGATGCAACTCCAGAAGTCTTCGACACGTATTAACGGACATTACAAAAAGATGTCGAAGCACATTGGTGATGAAGAGCATGGATGAGAAGAGTCAAGCGAAAAATGGAGAATATATTGTATAGTCTTAGTTTATGGCTCTCTTTGTAAAATGAGTTGCTAATTTAAGTCTCTAAGCTCATAGAACATATGCACATCATGTAGATACAATAGGGTTATGTACAAAATGGTTTTAACTTTCAAATCCAGACATTCTAGCACTGAGACCGGTATAACAGTCCCCCACAGCCATATTGGCATATCGGTGTCACTGCTCTGTTCTGAGCAGTTTGCATCGCCTCTTGGACCAGGCTACTGCATACCGGTCACCCATACCGATCACTCTAGGGTTTTCACAATTACTGGAACCGGTCTAGAGCATATCGGCATTCATACCAATCAACCTTCATATTTTGCATACTCTCAAAAACTAGCAAGATCCTTACCGGTCCTCATACCGGTGAGCAGACTAGCATATCAGACTCCATACCAGTCAGTAATCCGGTATGCACTTGAATCATCAACCGTAATATAGTCGTTATATTTTGGTAGACCGGCATACTAGCCTCTGAGACCTACATATCAGCCTTCGCGACCAACATACCGGTTGATAAGTGTGGTTTATATCCACTTATTCCAGCATTCTTAGCCTATTATTTGGTTATGTTTCGAGTCATTCAATGTCATTTATAGTTTATTTTATGTCTTAATAGTATGAAGCATTAAAACATCAAGAAATGAGCAAATACGCCTGTTTCGGGACCTATTGGAAGCATCAGACGCGCCCAAGAACACATGAAGCATTGGACGCGCATCAAGTGAAGAAATCAACACTAGCGCCGCGGCACCAAAGTCCAGGCGCCGCGGTGTCTGCAAGCAAATCCAGTGTCCCATACAAAGTCCCGAGGGATTGGCGCCGCGGCGCCCAAGCCCAGGCCCCGCGACGCTGCGGAAAAAAGACAAAGACTCGCGCGTTGCAAATTAGGGTTTTTAGCATGTTTAATGACTCCAAGGCTCTACTATAAATACATTAGTTTGTCCAAGACTCAAGGGGAGGCTAATACACAACATAAAACACAGAAACACATATTTTTAGAGATCCAAGAAGAATGATTGAAGAGCAACAAGAGGAGACAAAAGGGTTGACATCCGAAGAGGAAGAGATTCAATTCGGGTTTTATCATCTTATTTCTTTCTTAGAACTCTAATGATTTCCATTAGATTCATGACTTGTTTATCATTTTTTTTTATCTTTAGTCATGAATTAAACTCCTTAATTCTGGAGAATGATGTAACCGATGCTTGAACCTTTGTATTGATTGTCGATTTTGTTATGAAGTTTTATTAATTTATTTATATTCTTTTGAGTTTAATGCTTCTTGATTGTTGACCACAATTGAAGATAATGAATGTTTAGAATCTATCATTCGAGAGAGGAGATTTTGAATAGATATAGAGAATATGACCTAGGATTTTATAGAGTTCGAGAGAATCTGTAGTTCATTTGAAGTCGTTACCAAAGAATCACAAAGTGTAATGAGTTGTTAACTACTGGATTTTTATAGAGATATCGAAGTCTGTAGTTGATGATATTTTCACTGTTGCTCGAGAGATGAAGTGATTATTTAGGAATCTTGACTTATAAATAATATAACTGAACAATGATTAATTGACATGACAATACTTAGGAGACAGCTAGGTGAAATCAGGATCTAGAATCTCTATCGTATTAGTTCCTCCAATCAAATTGTATTTATATTTATTTATTTAGTTAAATCTTATTTAATTATCGTCTAAATAAAGTTAGGATTATCAATTGTAATACTTAGTGCGAGTTAACGCAATTCATGTGGGTTCGACACTCTTTCACTGATTATACTAAAACTTGACACCGTACACTTGCGGTACGATATAAAATATCACAACAATTTTTTGGCGCCGTTGCCGGGGATTTTTTTTTAATTCACATTAATACTATTACTAAGTAATCTTAGCTTTATTTAGATTTAGAATTTTCTTTTTTCTTTTTATTTTTATTTTTTATTTTTATTTTATATTTTTTTGTCGTAAGTTTTATTTTATTTTTTATTTTATATTTTATTTCTTTTATTTTATATTTTTATTGGTATTTTTTTTTCTTTCGTATGAGGAGAGTGGAAAAGAAGCAATGACAGACCCTATTGGTGCATTGATAGCTCAAGTATCGTCTCTCACGACTCATCTAGAAGTATTGACAAATCAAATGAGCCAACTGTTTATTGGAGCTGTTTCTGCTAATGGAATGCTTTTACCCAACAGAGGAGCATGATTTGATCAAGTACAGTATATGAACAATCGAAATTTCAACAACTATAGAGGCAGTCTTATGCCTAATTACTATCATTCGAATTTTTCATATGCTAATATGGAGAACATCTTGCAAACGCCTCATGGGTTCAACTATCCAAGAGATGAGCAGAAACCTTCATTAGAAGACCTCATGAGCACATTTGTATCTACAGTTTCAGAGAGGTTTGAGAAGAATGAGTCAAGGCTGGATAACATTGAACACATATGAGTAATATGGGGGCAACATTGAAATCTTTAGAAGCGCAAATTGAACTGCTTGTTTCTTCAATGGCCAATCAACAGACATGGTGTTTCCTAGTAATACTGAAGTCAACCCAAATAGCAATGTCAAGTCATAACCCTTAGGAGCGGAAAAGAGATTAAAGACACCTCTCAAGATTTAGGCAGTAAATGTAAAGAATTCACCTTCAGTGCTTTCAGAACCATGTTGAGTCCTCAAGGTGATGCAGAATGTCACAAGGTAGATATAGTAGAGAAGGGAGTTGCAAACACGCAGGGTAAATCAGTATTTCAGCAACCTTCGAGCATAGTGCAGCCATGCATAAAAGAAAATTCTCAACAGCTAAACCTGAAACCACTCCCAAATCACCGTAAAAAGAGGAAAAGAAAGGCCAGTGCTCACTTGGAGATGATCCCTGGAAGGTTAAAAATGAGGCTGAGCAAATTTTTGCCGATGTGCAGTCCAGAATTTCCAACTGGGGACAATCTACATATCTTGGGGGATTATCTATGGATAAAGCGCCACAGCCTGCCAAGCTGTCTTTTTCATGTCATAAGACCGTGGATACCAAAGAACAAAACAGATGAGATTTAAACTTAGCACTAGCGGGGAGACAACCCTTGCATTTGCATCTTGTTTATTTTAGTTTATTGTGTGCTATTTATTAATTTGCATGCTATTTATGCAGGTAGCATGAAACACACAACACCCGCGCAACCAAATTCTAACCAGCAAGAGCCTGATCAACTCCATGCACGGTAGTGTTGTTCCTCACTCTTGTTCTTTATTTTTTATCTTACATTGAGGACAATGCAAGTTTTAAGTTTGGGGGTGTGTGCATGTTGTTTACTTGTTATTTATTTATATATATAAAAAAATTCTTGTTTTTAGTCTTTGATAGTAAAGCATAAATCCTATGATGATACTGTTTGTTTATAGGTGAAATTTTAGAATCGATAAGTGCCCAATTTACTTTTATCTGATGCCTTGAGTAGTTGATCTATGTTTGACTTCGTAAGCACTCAATTATAGGTTTTTAGCAGTGAAAACTTAAGTAGTTGATAATGGACTAGTTGAAGAAATTGCATGTCGATGAATGACCGTTTGCTTAGATATCTATCTTGATTTCTAGTGATGATGTATGGTATGGATAGAAATAAAAGAAAATGTCTCTAAAGAAAGAAAATAAATCACCTATAACCGATAAGCGTGAAGCTACCCATGGGCGAGTATTAGGACCAACATGAGGAGAATACTACCTTAAAGGGTAGGTGAGTCAAAAAAAAAAGTTAAAAAAAAGTGCAAAAAGAGACAAGAAAAAGAAAAGAAAAATCATATCATACTGAGCACAAACTAAAGCAATTACAGAGCATACTTGAGATATCTAAGTTGGTTTGACCCATCGATCTCAATTTTTAAACAAAATCATTAAGTTGGCTTACTTAGGAATCAAGCTGTGAATAAACCTACACACACACACTGTGAGTTTGGCTTAGATAATTTATTCAAGAACTTGGATTCGAGTTACATTTGCGTACTTTGAAGGTTCTTTAATTCATTTATAAGCTTTCTTTGAGGATAATTTTATGCGTAACTATCATGATTATTTTAATTGTTTTTTATTTTTGCATGATTTTGTGTGAATGACGTTTGTGGGTGTCGTCGCTGTAAGCCCTCACGAGACTATAACTCGTCCACTAGGGTCGCCTAGGGGTTTAAAGGCTTGTTGCATACGCTAAATGCAATCGTGATCCTTACGAAAGTGGATTAGTTAATTTAGTAATGTTTATTTGTTAATTTGAATTTAGTTTATATTGTTGTCTTTTGCTCGGGACTAGCAAAACCTTAAGTTTGTGGGTGTTTGATAAGTGTGGTTTATACCCATTTATTCCGGCATTCTTAGCCTATTATTTTTTTATGTTTCGAGTCATTCAATATCATTTATAGTTTATTTTATTCTTAATTGTAGGAAGCATTAAAACATCAAGAAATGAGCAAATACGCATGTTTCAGGACCTATTGGAAGCATCAGACGCGCGCAAGAACACGGGAAGCATTGGACGCGCATCAAGTGAAGAAATCAACACTGGCGCCGCGGCACCAAAGTCCAGGCGCCGCGGCGCCTGCAAGCAAATCCAGTGTTCCATACAAACTCCCGAGGGATTGGCGCCGCGACGCCCAAGCTCAGGCACCGCGGCGCTGCAGAAAAAAGGACAAAGACCCGCACGTTCTAGATTAGGGTTTTTAACATGTTTAATGACTCAAAGGCTCTTCTATAAATACATTAGTTCGTCCAAGACTCAAGGGGAGGCTAATATACAACATAAAAAACAGAAACACATATTATTATAGATCCAAGGAGGATGATTGAAGAGAAACAAGAGGAGACAAAAAGGTTGACATCCGAAGATGAAGAGATTCAATTCGAGTTTTATCATCTTATTTCTTTCTTAGAACTCTAATGATTTCCATTAGATTCATGACTTGTTTATCATTGTTTTTATCTTTAGTCATGAATTAAACTCCTTAATTCTGGAGAATGATGTAACTGATGCTTGAAATTTTGTATTGATTGTCGATTTTGTTATGAAGTTTTAATAATTTATTTATATTCTTTTGAGTTAATGCTTCTTGATTGTTGACCACAATTGAAGATGATGATGTTTAGAATCTATCACTCAAGAGAGAAGATTTGAATAGATCTAGAGAATATGACCTAGGATTTTATAGAGTTCGAGAGAATCTGTAGTTCATTTGAAGTCGTTAACATAGAATCATAAAGTGTAATGTGTACGGGCCAAATTTGGCCCAGGGTAACTTCGACCTTTCGCTTCGGGCCCACTACTGGATGCACCCCTAACCAAACCCCAAAGGCGTAATACAGGCCCAGGCCCATGATTTTCAACACCTGTGACCAAAGGATCATCCAATGGCCAGTCCACTTAATGCTCGCTCATAAATGAGAACCAGCCGTTCCAGCCTACAAACGGGCAGAAGCACTAAATGCTCCCCATGAAGTCGATCGTAATGGATTCCCAACGGACAAGTAATCAAAGAGCAGTAAATGCATATGCACCTTAAAGGCATGTATATAAACGAAGAGTATACAGGAAATTGGGGGGATTCAACGTCTGGCTCTCCTACCCATAGCTTTGGGACATCCTCATGTTCGCCACTCCTGCCACTTACCGCCCTCACGGCATTCAACGGAGTTCAAGGTAGTATCTAACCTTGACCTTCCATCTACAACTACCTTTGTTCATTTACTGACTTGGGCGTCGGAGTGCCCCCGGCACCCACCACACCGGTGGGCAGTACTCCCGCTCATTCTACATTTGTTTTGCAGGATTGCTAGTGCCTCATCCTCACGAATTCTCGATTGTGGACCTCGGGCGAAAACCAGCGTCTACAATTTGGCGCCCACCGTGGGGCCCTAGCGATTCATAGCATGCAAAGATCTTTCTATCTACAATCCTTAAAAACACTCATGCTATTATGGCGTCACGTAACGGGCAAACACCAGGTCCCATTAATCCACCATCAACCATCCACTTAATCACCAGAAAAGCTACCATGATTCACCAGCCGACCGATCACAACAAGTTACCTCCTCCACGGTAAGGAAATACAAGAATTGGAAAAAGTGATTCTCTCTAGCCTACCCGGTGTCGGACTACCAGTGAACCAACACTTAGATCATTCTACACATTTCCATCAGTCGACCAGAGAATATCCTCATAAACCACAGCCATACTCCAATCAACCAATAAACTATGAAGGAGGATTGCCAACACTTCCAGACTACGTGAAAGAAGTGTTATCTTCTTCAGACGACGTTGAGATGATCCTCATCTCCTCCAGAAGACATTAATAGATTGTCAATAATTTTAGACTAAATTAGTCCACTCTCATGGACCTACATTGGGAACAAGGCATGTTCATTCAATGGAACCATTTTCTTTACCATTCACCTCATATGATGAAGCGTTGCACTTGGCATAAGAAGATTGTCCCAATCGACAGTACCCGAATGAAGATTTGGCGAGGACATCCCGGTCAACATTACCAGTTTGTCACTTGCTAAAGATTTCACTCGACACCCCACATGTGAGGCTTGTCACTAGCTCAAGATCTCATTCGACATGAGATAGGAAATTCCTAGCTAGATGATTGAGGGTCCACCCCACACATTAAGGAAGAAGAACTATTAGCTAGAGGTGGAAACACCACTTGATACTACATAGTAGTTTCGACTTGGAATGAATGTTCCAAATAATATACATCCAAATAAATTTACATCTTGTGATAAATGAGTGGCCTATTCGACATTACATAATGTGGTCTCGGCTTAAGGGAGATGTTCCAAATGAAGATATATCATGGACACGCCAGATCCGCCGCATCACCCACTCAACTTTAGTGTCCTCCATTAGACTGAATTGAAATTGAGCAAGAGCTAAAAGAGAACAACATGTCATCTCACCATATGGACCAGCCCACAAACCTGTTCCATTATAATACATATCCTTAAGCCCACCCGACAACAATCTAGCTGAGGCAAGGGGGCGACCAAGCTAAAAAAAAAAAGGGGTTCTTAGCATGCTCAGAACGTGGAACCACGAAGTTTGCCGCGCAGAGTTACAATGAAGAGTCGACTAAGTATGGGTTTGTATATTCACTGCCGAGTCTGAAAAATTGTAGCCGAAGGCATTAATCTCCCAAGCAGCCTCTTTGATTACACCTGAGACCTTTACACCCTAAGGTCGGTTGAAAGAAAATGATGGGAAGAAAAGTGCCGCAGAGACCGTAACTTTGCCACGCGAAGCGAACAACTCGGGCTTTTCGCACCTTGCCACTGGCAGTAGTCGAATCGCTCGTAGAGTAGCTTGTTGTTTGAACCCGCCTTCGATTTGAACGAGAGCCAGGAAACGGTGTCGGAAGGGAGAAGCGAGTTTGTTATTGGCGGGTATTGAGGGCTTTCTAAAGATCCATTGTGCCTTCAAAGAATCCAAGCAACACAGAGAGTGCGCACAAAGGTCGAATGAAGACCTAACTTCAGGTGGTAATATCACTCGACGGTTCACCGAAAGAAATAGCAAAATTCAACATCGATTCAGCTTGTTCATGTGGTGCTGGAAGACTTTGTGGTTGATCAGCTTTGGATTTACTCCGCCTGTAGACTGGGCAAAATCGGTGTATGGGGCCGTCGGGCTCACGAGCAGGAAGATCAAAGAATTCTTGCATCTCAGATTACTATTTCTTGAGGTCGTGGTTCTATGATTGAGGTATTTTCCCAGTTTGGTCTTGCTCAACTTTCGGACCTTGGATTTTGGTTTGGGTGGTTCCTGGACCAGTGTACGCCTGATCCATTCGAGATGGCTTCAATTTGGTTTTATATGGAGGCTCCTTCTAGTGACCCATACTTAGTATGGTTGAAAGAAACAAGACTGCCTTATGATGCTTAATGGGCGGTAGAATTTCCCTAGTAGCTTCAAAGTTCTAATGGAAGTTTGGGGATCCATCAATTTCCAGCCTGCTATGGGACTGCCTGATCAGCTTGAATGGAAGGGTAGTGGCACACTATAGTTAGTGTTTGGGGCTTTTTGCGACGTAAAGGGAGTCCAAACTCTCCTCACCGTTTATTGTGGTATTCGGGCCACATTCCTAGATACTCATTTATCTGTGGCTAGCCTCATTGGGAAGGTTAACAACAATGGACAGACCGGTGGTCTCAGCAAGGACTTCCATTTGCAGGCCTTCGCTGGACCGGCAAAACCTTATTCAATGGGCAGTAGTAGTAAACTTAAAGAGGAAAAATGATTTGAGGAATGTTCCAGCAAGACTAACTCTAGCAGCAGTCGTGTATTACATTCGGTTTGAAAAAATAAGAGGGTTTTTGATAAAAGCTCAGAGTAGTGGAGGAAATTTATTCCACTGTTAGGTGTAGATTGAATTTTCTTCAATCTCATCAAGTCTTCCCTGTTTCAATTAGGCAAACCGAGGGCTTATGCTGTTTTTGGCAAAGAATTACGGTTTTACTAGCTTCAGAATGAAGCTGGGTTGTCTCTCCCTGACGGCATTTGGTGTCTTCACTGCACCAATCGATATAGGTCTGTTTTTTATGGACGCTCCTCTTGCAAAAACTCGATATGGGCTTGTTTTTTGTGTTTTGCCTAGGACGCTACTCTTGCAAAATATTGGGACAATGGTCTTCTGATGTTAGACTTGTGGCTCTACATGTGCTTTCTCGGTTTTGTGTGTTATGAGCTTATGGCCTTTTGAATTTATGATTCTTTGAGAGGGCTTCCATGGGCCTTGGCACTAATCTTGGACCCGGCTCAAAGGAGGAGAAATGCTTAGTGGGCTACTATCTGATTCATTTAAACGAAATGGTTGGGGGTTGCTCATGGGCTGGGCTTGGAGTTGGGAGTCCGGTTTCTTTGTACGGATTTCCATTTCGCTTGGTGGTTTTCATTGTATTGACAGCTTGTCTGTTGTTCGTTCATGCGTCATTTGGGGTATGATTGAGCCAATGGTTTTAGTTGGGGCTTACTTCTTTATTCTAAGCTCTGGGCTTGTTCTGGGTATTGGTGTTCGGTTAATCCAACCATCTTCTTCATTTAAGGATGCCATTTCAAAATTCTCTTTCATGGCCACTTCCTCATATACAGGCTTTCTTCAATTACAAAGCTTCCATCATTCGGACCCCTTGACGAATGATAGCAGCATTTGAAGCAGCAACAATCCGGGAGATAAAAGAATAAAACTTTTCCTCAACTATTAATAGAGTCGTCTGTCTCAGCCGACATGCACTTTATATGTCAGGTACTAATATTTTCCCTACTGGCATACCAAATATGCGGCTCGCAAGCATTGTCATACAATCCAGTTCATGGACCTCCCTCCGGTCCACACGACATGTAGCCTCATCAAGTCCAGTCGACCGGGGACAACCCCCATAGACTCATGTCGAGTCAAAGTTGTAGACGTGGATTACACATGTCGTATGACTTATATCTTCCTGGACTCATCAAGTCCAGTCGACCGGGGACAACCCCCATAGACTCATGTCGAGTCAAAATTATAGACATGAACTACTCATGTCGTATGACATATATTCCTGGCTCATCAAGTCCAGTCGACCGGGGACAACCCCCATAGACTCATATCGGGTCAAAGTTGTAGACATGGATTACACATGTCGTATGACTTATATCTTCCTGGACTCATCAAGTCCAGTCGACCGGGGACAACCCTCATAGACTCATATCGGGTCAAAGTTGTAGACATGGATTACACATGTCGTATGACTTATATCTTCCTGGACTCATCAAGTCCAGTCGACCGGGGACAACCCCCATAGACTCATGTCGAGTCAAAATTGTAGACATGAACTACTCATGTCGTATGACATATATTCCTGGCTCATCAAGTCCAGTCGACCGGGGACAACCCCCATAGACTCATGTCGAGTCAAAGTTGTAGACATGGATTACACATGTCGTATGACTTATATCTTCCTGGACTCATCAAGTCCAGTCGACCGGGGACAACCCCCATAGACTCATGTCGAGTCAAAGCTGTAGACATGGATTACACATGTCGTATGACTTATATCTTCATGGACTCATCAAGTCCAGTCGACCGGGGACATCCCCCTTAGACTCATGTCAAGTCAAGTTGTAGACGTTTATTACGCATATCGTATGGCATATATCCTGACCTTCATCTGGTTCAGTCGACTGGGCATTTCCCCAATGACTCTTGTAGAGTCAAGTTCATGATATTGACCTTCATCTAGCTTATTCGACTGGACACATCCACGATGGATCTTGTAGAGTCAAGTTCATTACTTGACATTCGTTTGGTTTAGTCAATAAGCAGCACCGAAGCTCATGTACACCTTCATCATATGGTCTCGACACGCGCGTCAAATACTCTCCAAGCCAAGGACCCATTGACTTAGAGAGTAGGGGACAAACTGTACGGGCCAAATTTGGCCCAAGGGTAACTTCGACCTTTCGCTTCGGGCCCACTACTGGATGCACCCCTAACCAAACCCCAAAGCGTAATACAGGCCCAGGCCCAATGATTTTCAACACCTGTGACCAAAGGATCATCCAATGGCCAGTCCACTTAATGCTCGGTCTCATAAATGAGAACCAGCCGTTCCAGCCTACAAACGGGCAGAAGCACTAAATGCTCCTCATGAAGTCGATCGTAATGGATTCCCAACGGACAAGTAATCAAAGAGCAGTAAATGCATATGCACCCTTAAAGGCATGTATATAAACGAAGAGTATACAGGAAATTGGGGGGATTCAACGTCTGGCTCTCCTACCCATAGCTTTGGGACATCCTCATGTTCGCCACTCCTGCCACTTACCGCCCTCACGGCATTCAACGGAGTTCAAGGTAGTATCTAACCTTGACCTTCCATCTACAACTACCTTTGTTCATTTACTGACTTGGGCGTCGGAGTGCCCCCGGCACCCACCACACCGGTGGGCAGTACTACCGCTCATTCTACATTTGTTTTGCAGGATTGCTAGTGCCTCATCCTCACGAATTCTCGATTGTGGACCTCGGGCGAAAACCAGCGTCTACATAATGATTTGTTAACTACGGATTTTTATAGAGATATCGAAGTCTGTAGTTGATGATATTTTCACTGTTGCTCGAGAGAGAGAGTGATATTTTAGGAATCTTGACTTATAAATAATATAACTAAACAATGATTAATTGACATGACAAATACTTAGGAGACAACTAGGTGAAATCAGGATCCAGAATCTATATCGTATTAGTTCCTCATATCAAATTGGTTTTTATATTTATTTATTTAATTAAATCTTTTTAATTATCATCTAAATAAAGTTAGGATTATCAATTGTAGTACTTAGTGCGAGTTAACGCAATCCATGTGGGTTCGGCACTCTTTCACTGATTTATACTAAAACTTGACACCGTACACTTGCAGTACGATATAAAAATATCAACAAGTTTTTATAGTCAACCTTCATATTTTGCATACTCTCGAAAACTAGCAAGATCCTTATCGGTCCTCATACAAGTGAGCAGACTAGCATATCAGACTCCATACCAGTCAGCTATCCGGTATTGCACTTGAATCATTAACCGTAATATATTCGTTATATTATGGTAGACCGACATACTAGCCTCTGAGACCGACATACCAGCCTTTGCGACCAGCATACCGGTCTCAAACAAAATAGTTGGGGTAAAGTTACTTAGGAATCGAGCTGTGAATAAACCTACACACACACTGTGAGTCTGGCTTAGATAATTTATTCAAGAACTTGGATTCGAGTTACATTTGTGTACTTTGAAGGTTTCTTTAATTTCATTTTAAGCTTTCTTTGAGGATAATTTTATGTGTAACTATCGAGATTATTTTAATTATTTTTTATTTTTGCATGATTGTGTGTGAATGACGTTTGTGGGTGTCGTCGCTGTAAGCCCTCACGAGACTATAACTCGTCCACTAGGGTCGCCTAGGGGTTTAAAGGCTTGTTGCATACGCTAAATGCAATCGTGATCCTTACGAAAGTGGCTTAGTTAATTTAGTAATGTTTATTTGTTAATTTGAATTTAGTTTTTATTGTTGTCTTTTGCTCAGGACTAGCAAAACCTTAAGTTTGGGGGTGTTTGATAAGTGTGGTTTATACCCATTTATTCCGGCATTCTTAGCCTATTATTTTGTTATGTTTCGAGTCATTCAATGTCATTTATAGTTTATTTTATGTCTTAATTGTAGGAAGCATTAAACATCAAGAAATGAGCAAATACGCGTGTTTCGGGACCTATTGGAAGCATCAGACGCGCGCAGAAACACATGAAGCATTGGACGCGCATCAAGTGAAAAAATCAACATTGGCGCCGCGGCACCAAATTCCAGGCGCCGCGGCGCCTGCAAGCAAATCCAGTGTTCCATACAAAGTCCCGAGGGATTGGCGCCGCGGCGCCCAAGCCCAGGCACCGCGGCGCTGCGGAAAAAAGGACAAAGACCCGCGCGTTCCAGATTAGGGTTTTTAACATGTTTAATGACTCCAAGGCTCTACTATAAATACATTAGTTCGTCCAAGACTCAAGGGGAGGCTAATACAATACATAAACACAGAAACACATATTTTTATAGATCAAATGAGAGGATTGAAGAGCAACAAGAGGAGACAAAAAGGTTGACATCCGAAGATGAAGAGATTCAATTCGGGTTTATCATATTATTTATTTCTTAGAACTCTAATGATTTCCATTAGATCATGTCTTGTTTTTCATTGTTTTTATCTTTAGTCATGAATTAAACTCCTTAATTCTGGAGAATGATGTAACTGATGCTTGAACTTTTGTATTGATTGTCGATTTTGTTATGAAGTTTTATTAATTTATTTATATTCTTTTGAGTTTAATGCTTCTTGATTGTTGACCACAATTGAAGATGATGAATGTTTAGAATCTATCACTCGAGAGAGAAGATTTTGAATAGATATAGAGAATATGACCTAGGATTTTATAGAGTTCGAGAGAATCTGTAGTTCATTTGAAGTCGTTAACATAAAATCACAAAGCGTAATGATTTGTTAACTACTGGATTTTCATAGAGATATCGAAGTATGTAGTTGATGATATTTTCAATGTTGCTCGAGAGGAGAGAGTGAATATTTAGGAATCTTGACTTATAGATAATATAACTGAACAATGATTAATTGACATGACAAATACTTAGGAGACAGCTAGGTGAAATCAGGATCCAGAATCTATATCGTATTAGTTCCTCCTATCAAATTGTTTTATTTTATTTATTTATTAAATCTTATTTAATTATCATCTAAATAAAGTTAGGATTATCAATTGTAGTACTTAGTGCGAGTTAACGCAATCCATGTGGGTTCGACACTTTTTCACTGATTTATACTAAAACTGACACCGTACACTTGCGGTACGATATAAAATATCACAACAAGTTTTTATAATCAACCTTTATATTTTGCATACTCTCGAAAACTAGCAAGATCCTTGCCGATCCTCATACAAGTGAGGAGACTAGATATCAGACTCCATACCAGTCAGGTATCCGGTATTGCACTTGAATCATCAACCGTAATATAGTCGTTATTTTTTGGTAGACCGACATACTAGCCTCTGAGACCGACATACCAGCCTTTGTGACCAGCATACTGGTCTCAAACAGAATAGTTGGGGTAATTTTATCTTTCACTATATATTGAGCCCCAAATTCATTTTTCGAAGTTCTAACACCATCATACATTTTCTAACAAGCAAAATAGAGAGTTTACAAAACCTTCATATTCATACACTCACATACTCAAGCTCACATACTACACCTTCATTATCATTTGTAGTAAGCTTAGATTTCGTGGGTTCATTATCTTTGTGAGTGCCCAAGTTGTACTTTAAACTTTCAT